>JAKJJM010126612.1:0-15421 GCA_021901965.1 Pipa carvalhoi
AATTCTCGCGACAGCACTTGGCGGGGATCTCGATTGCGTTCCTCCGCAATCGAGATCTTTTGCCCAAAAGTAGCCATAAGTCCTATGGCTAAAAACTTTTGGGCAAAAGATCTCAATTGCAGAGGAGCGCAATCGAGATCTCGCCCAATGCGATCGCGAGAATTCTTGCGCGATTAAGACCGCAAAGACTTAATCGAGTCTTTGCGCTCTTAATAACTTTCGCCCATGGTCTCATTAAGAAGGAATAAGTCATCTATAGCTGTCAAATTGCATCATCTCTTCATCTAGGTCTTATATTTCACCATATACGGCCACAGAATTCAACCATATGTTGTTTAATTAGGTACATTAGATACTGTATATGTAAGCCTTATTTACATTCTCCTATGCATGAATTGCCATGCTAATTACTGTCAGTAAGGAATTGGATTGCAGTACTTTAAAAATATGATTGTTGCTAGTAAAAATAATGATTTTCCAATTGACCATGTTTAACTACATTATGGGCGAAATTAATAGAAGTCAAAAAGGCCGATTTCAGCCGTCTTGAATTTTACCGATGGTAAAAAACGGGTACCGATCGAAGAACATTGACACTTTCCCTGTAACAGATTGAAAAATATCAATCGAAAAGTTTCGATAAAAAAAAAGCGATCGGTACCCTTTTTTTACCATCGATAAAATTAGAAAAGGCCGAAATCAACCTTTTCAACTTTTATAAATTTCGCCCTATGTGTCCAATTTGTTGGGATATTATGTACCATGCTCGGTGATTTTAAATCAGTTTTATATAGTACTCTCATATTCTAAATAGACGGTATATGTACAGTATGTATGTTTTCTCTTGATTTGTTCCATAGGCACAGTAAAATCAGGTGCTATATTACTACATGGCAAGGTAGTATTTGCTGTCAAAGATGAATATTTAGATATTTAAAGCTATATGGAAGATATCCTGATAAGTAAAAGTGAAAACAATCAGTATAGCATATGTTAAGTCTTCGTACTAGGACCTGAACCCAACTTACATAAATAACCTATATTCATTTTCTTTTTCACTATATGTTTGTTATTTTACTTCAGCATGTTAATCTATCTATTTCTTTCCCTTACACATCTATGTTTAAGAGGAATACCTTATCAAAAATGCTTATGGTCAAACTTGTTTAAAGTGGACCTATCACCTCCAAACAACATTAGCTTATAAAATAGAGACAGTCTATAGGAACATTTTTGTAATACACTTCCATTTAAAAAAATTTACCTGTCTCTGTCTTTTTAGCCCTTCCCTCTGCCTGTCAGTTCGACACTGCAAGCTGTGTCGAATAGAAAGGCTGTAGTAGCTGTAGGAGGAGGCGCAGCTTACTTGATTGACAAGTAAGCACTCCTACCAGCCTTCTTCCTGTGTCAGCCTTCCTGTATGCAGAGTCAGTTTTTGCAGAGGTACTCGCGATTGGGCGGGCATCCGCAGGTGAGAGGGCATCCGCAGGTGGGGGGGCACCCGCGGGTGGGTTTGGGGGGTCATCCATGGGTGGGAGGGGCACCCATGAGCGGAGATTGCCCCCACAAGCGGAGATTGCCCCAATACATCAGGAAGTCAAGAAGTCAGGAAGTCAGGCCTTAGGGGGCGTGTCTATTGTGTAATTGATTGGCAGGTTGGACACAAGATGGCAGCTCCCACAGCTTCAAACTGGGACAAGTTTACAGTGAGTATACCTTAACTATCCTATCGATTTTTACCCCCCAAATTGTTTCATTTATGTTATATAATCACTGACTATGTAAAAATGTGAAAATCAAGAGGTGATGGGTCCACTTTAAGAATTGTCTTGGAGCTGCTTATAAAAATTATCTTTACTGTGTTACAGGATACAGTTAAGAATATGTTAGAATTGTAATAGCAATGTATTTTACAGATTGGAGTCTTTGATTTTATTGTTGTGAAAATCATTGGGGTTATTTCAAATTAAAATGCAGACAACATAAGTATGGACTGTGATTACAGTCGCTGGTCCACTACAGATCAAAAATATAGAATATTATAGAATCTCTTGAGTTCCCCACTATACCTATTGTATGCAGTTTCCAAGGTGACCACATTACTTATATGCAATGCCTTCATAAACAGGGCTCACTGATTGTGGAGAGCTGCCAACCATCACATTCAAAGGAAGACAGATAACCCTGTTAAGCACTGCAGTGAAGATGGTTTATATAGACAGTAATGTCAAAAAGTAACATAAAAAAATAAATTACATCCTGGGAGGACTTTTTTGATTAAAAGAAAAACTGAATAAAAATATCAAGAAAAAAATATTGTCTAGTGAAAAATCAAGAATATAAAAGCAGTATTATATCCTATGTAATCATAATACAAAGAGATGATATTGTAGCAGGTTTTAAGAATGAATAAAATAGAAGAAATGTATTATCATAGTTTAGAAGGGTTTGTCCAAATCATTTGTTCTTTGTCAATGACAGGGCAAAAAGAGGAATGCTAGTCCTTATGGTGTTATCTTCAGACAAAAACAGTAAATTGTGTAGTCATAGTGACTCCTTGGTCATAGTCCCGAGAAAGGATGATTATTCCCTACCCTGCCACCACTTATTCATAAGCATCATATGTAGGGTGGATGACATAGGGACATTAGGGGTAGTTAATTTTGAATGCGTGGCAATGCTTCCAGAGTTGAGCATTTATTTCAAGTTAAGGTTATTTAAACTTAATACAGTTAGTTTGTTTAAAAAGCTAATTTGGACAATAACACTTGCAAGCTTGTAACCCCTAATCTTGTGTTCTAGTATTAAAAAGGGGGCAGCGGTGAACAGGGCAAATATTGGAGAGTGTTCATCTTTAGTGTTGAATTTGAGTGCTGGGACACAACAGGAAGAGATCAGGGGCCTACTAAGTAAATTATTTTTTTTTTCTTGTCTCTTCTTTTCCCTCATCACCTCCCACGATTTTACACTATCCTCATGAATATGTCATAATGGTGCAGATTCAAACTTCATGAGGTCCCACTGAGGCCTGAGCCCACTGGTAGCTCTTCTTGTGTCCTAGTGGGCCAGTCCGGCACTGTTAACCTTCATGGACAGAGATGACAACGCATCAGTCATTTTTAATATTATGACAAATTTGATAGAGTCTGACATTTACAAAAGTCTGTTGTCTAGTTGTTGATGAGCTAAGCATTTTTTCTACTGAAATAAAATAAGATTACAAACCATGAACACTGAATTGTAAACTTGCATTGTGTTAGCCATGGTTTCTTTTCCATTTTAATAGCTCCTAGATATCCAAACAGAAGCTAGCAATACTGTATATTTCAATGAAATCCTTCTTTTTTCCTCATGAGAAATCTAAACTAATCTGAATTATCTTCGGATTCCCAGAGTATATTGCTAGGCAGTACAACACAACCCTTTTTATCATGAAAAGTAATCCACAATCACCTTCTCAAGCATGAATAAATATATCAGTTTTTAGTATAAGGGTGGAATTGTACTGATATTATGCCTGTTTGCTGCATTAATCCATGGTTAAGAGATGTATGTACTAGATACTGATAATTCCTTTAACATCTAAATCACACATTTACAATCTTAACGTGGATAAAGCTATTATACACAGTTGACATAATTTAGAGCACCAGAGTTTCCATTCATTCTATCTTCACATTAATATAATACTGATGAATGAAGGCTAGTGTCAGGGGAACTTTCTACACTTTGAAACATAAGAAACAAAATTCTTTAACCAGCTGCATTTGTGATACAATACAATATATTTTCTCTCTGAACTTTGAAATAAAAAAAAAAACAACAAAAAAATACACTCTTTAAAAGTAAACAAGAAAAAGTCTGATACAGAAAGTGGTATGAAAGAATTGAAACACACTATAACTAATAACATATAGTAACTGGGAACACAAGAGGCATGCAAAGCCAATGTAATAATTAGGTTACAGATATAAGTGAATCAATGGCTGAAATTTATTTCAGCAGAAATTATGATAACTCTCACGGTTTTATTTATTTATTTGTGACCCGCTGTTTACATTATCATCATTTTTGTTACTGTATTTTTTTGCAATGTTGCCAAACTATGACTCATAGGACCTTAAAAAACCCAACATACTGTTATCACTTAAAACACCTTTGCCCGCACCTTCCCATTGACCTAACTGCTATCAGTTTGCCACTAAAATGATGTAGTAAGCTTAATGTATCTTGTTGGTCATGTTGAGCAAATTATTGCATGATAAAAAACATCAAAGTGCTTTAGACAGAAGAAATTGCCTGTCTAGAAAAAGTCATGACATGAAGTGAGCAATTTATGCAAGACAGCTCCAAATGATCAAGATAAATCATTAATTTAAAGGGTAATGGACAAAATGGACAGTTCATCACCAGAAAAAGGAAATATTTAGTTTAATCATTGCTTTGAAAATATATATCACAAATTACTAAGGGGGGTTATTGACTAAAGTGGGAATTCGACTGTTGAAGTGAATTCTCATCACTTTGGGTGGCTACGCCCTGATTCTCTACTCCTTATTGACTAAACAGAGAATTCTCATAGCAAATCCATAATAATATTCCCATAGCAAATTCACAACCAGGCCAATATTCCCATAGTGAAGTTGTGACCATGTCAGTAGCCGTCTATTCTGTGTTGTGCGACTGTCGTTAACTGGCAAATTTGCCACATCATGTTGAATACCCAAATATGGGGAAGTGGCGAATTCACAACTTTATGAGACAATTTATTCTTTAGTCAATATCCCCCTAAGCCTTTATTACAAAGTTCCAACTAAGGTGTTAAATCCATTATATATGTGTGCTCACTATAGACACTACCTTGTATTTATATACCACTTTGATTCTATTTCCAGTGTCAAAGTGACAAGGTGTACTGGCGTCAATGCGTAGATTTGATTTTGGCAAATGAAACTGGGGGGCTTTAAGCAGAATTCCTGATACTATTCTAGAAACATATAATTGAAAAACCTTGAAAAAATATGACAAACAAGTGTCAACTTGAATTGTCTTCCACTGAAATCAATCTAAAAATAGTTGCAATTCATGTGACTATTTTCTAGCAACAATACCGGTTACCAAAATACAACAAAATGATGACGTTGTCCTATCTTATGCTAATTCATGCGTATTGTCATTATGTTATCATTATGTAGTTATGGTGGCATTATCTCCTTTAAGCAGATCCATATGAAGATGACATCTCTTCACTTCAATTCATCAATTTATAATGTGATTTCCAGACAATGGTCATAAATCACTATGTGACAATTTGTTCCATCATAAAAACAATGTAATAAATAGTGTTTATGTATGCCATGCCAAGTACATTGAAGTGAATTTATTTGGGAGTGTAAATGTACTCTTTAATAAATAATCCACATTGTGTTTGGGTTACATTCATAAATTCATACAATACTATGCTCAGTAATCTCTTTTTTTTTATTGATATGAATAGGGCTGGATTTCTTGATGTTCAGATGGTAAAGAACATTAGCGCTCAACGTCTTCCAACATATATTTAAAAAATAATACAGGATATGAGCTACTGCTGGGAAACCAAGATTTAGATCCACTTACATGGAGCTTAGGGATTAACAGCAAGATCCTTGGTAAAATATTAAATTATGAAAATGATTGTCTAAAGATAAAAAGGAATAATTATAAATTATAATTCCTCCAAAATATAGGAATTAGAAAGGGATTCATTTAGTCCAATTTGACGACTATACATAATTTTTCCTATTTCAGAATCTACTCATCTCTAAAGTGTCCTGAAAGTAATTTTTAATTCTATGGGCCTAATTGACTAAAGTCCAAATAGTTGCATAAAGCTATGAATTTGCATCTATTCTTCACTTGCCCATGTTCGCTTATTGACTATTGACTAGCGATCGCTGCTGTCCGCCTGTTCAACAAATCTATTCTCCACTTAGTCAATATTGAGAAGTGAATTTGCATTTAATTTGGCAATGCTACTCAAACTGTAGCGAGCTGAATTCGACAGGTGAATTCACCCTTTAGTCAATAAGGCCCTCTATCTTAAAGTATGCAAACATTATGAACTATGCTTCCTCTGTCAGGCAGACATTGGAGCAGTGGCCTAGCCAATCAGCTTCTCGGAACTGCTAAATAGGCCCTAGGTATTTTTGTGAAATCAATCTTTTACCCCATCCTGGGCTGGAAATGTAGTCAGGTTGTTAATTGTTAACAAAATATACAGTGGTACAAAAAGGTACAGAATTGAGTATATAATAACATCAAACAAAACAGTCCTTGAGAACAGACCAAGATCAAAACTAGAAAAAATTTGACAGAACTAGAACAAAGAAGCCAACAAAGAAACAAGACACTGGAAGGAAAAGGGGTGGAACTAGACTAAATTGAAACAAGGAAAAGAGAATAGTTGAAGTTGTTTATATTTAGCCCTCTTAAGATATGACAAAACATCTATAAAAATCTGAAGTCTGTATTTCAGTACTTTTCATATCAAAGCCTAGTCATTTTATATTTTGGACATTCTGTTGTAGATTTCTGTAACCGTTGTGCTCTTTTTCTCTAAGATTTGTTGAAATTCCAGCATTATTGTTTTATTTTCAGCACCTTTCCTGTCCTTACAGGTGGACCTAGAATCTTATGATTTAGGATTTGTTGGCAGCAGTGTATTGGAGGACTCGTCCTAAAGAGTAAAATGGGTGTTATGAGTGGAATTGTGAGTAAAATGTTTTCTGGGTTGAGGTTGTATTATGAGACTGACTGTTAGGATACAGTATGAGATGCTCTCTGAAGGGGTTAACTGTGAGAGTTTTCCTGTGAACCGTCAGTCAGCTGCATGGATGGGCTTTATATACCCCGCTTGTCCCCACCACCCTTGGCAAAATATTTTGGTTTTGATCACTGCAAATTGCTCTCTAGAAGTTTTTGACAATTACTGTTGACTTACCCAGTTTTTGGTTCTAGCACTTGTCCTGTTAAAGATTTCTGGTTTATCCCTGTCGGTACCATTGCTATTTGGTTATTTTTGCTGGTAACGCCTGCTGGTATATCTTTGTCAGTAATGTACTGCTTGTATCTGTGACTTTCTCCCTGACAGTCTCTCCCCACCTCTCCTGGCTGTCACAGCTGGTGTTTTCCTAAACGTTGCACTCTCCTGTCACTCCCAACTGCAGAGGCAGCAGGCGTGCTTACGCACCACACTGAGTGATCAGTCGAATCCAGTCAAGCAGACTCTCAATCCTCACTCTGTTTTAGGTCCAGCACTCTTCCAAACAGCTCAGCTAAGGGGGAAGCCTTCGGTGCTCTTTGGGGGAAGCTTCAGGCGTAGTGACCAACTGTTTTTTTCACACTTTTCAGGCTCTTTTTCCTGTGCCCAATGCTCTTTCTCTGAACAGGTTGGCGCTGTTATTTGCTTAGTTCATAAACACTGACACAAATATAATAGTTTTAGCAATTCTTGATGCTAAAGTTAGAATTGCAAGTTAATAAATTCATGAATATTTATTTTATACTTTTTTATAATGTTGTATCTTTAATTAATTATTAAAAGAGACAGACTAACATCTGTCATTTGTAATATTAGGAAATAGAGTAATATTGATAGAAATATCGAATATATCAATATTAGAGTATAAGGGGCATATTTATTAAGACCATTGACCTTTCCATTTCATTTCAATCTATTTCGAAGACAATTTTAATTTCCCTGTTTTTTTTTATTCCCGTTTTATAAAGGATGGATAAAAAAATGAATTGAAATAGATAAATATCGATCATTTGAAAGTGGCACACTTTTCATTGTTTTTCTATTAGGGTCACATTCCATAGGGAATAATGAGTTTACAGAAGCCTGAGGCAGGTGAATCCTTTTGGGTGATAAAGTTGTTGTTGAACAGCTTAGTGAATAGAGGAAAACAGCAATATTGCTAAAAGTAGTCTGTTTCTCTGCATTAATTAGTCAAAAAACATTCTAGTCTAATTTTACTACTTGGCGAGAACTATGCCATAATACCTAGTTAACAATAAATTTAACTGTTGCAACCAGTACCAAGCAGCATCTGCCAAGACCAATAGGATCATGAGATGCATCAAAAGAGGCATAGATGCACATGAAGAGAACTTATACCACTTTACAAATCACATGTCAGACCACACATGGAATATTGTGCAGTTTTGGGAATCGGTACACAAGAAAGATGTGGTTGAGCTTGAGCGGGTTCAAAGGCGGGCTACTAAAGTAATAAAAGGAATGGGCACACTACAGTACCAAAAAAGATTATCAAAACTTGGCTTGTTTAGTCTAGAAAAAAGAAAATTAAAAGGTAACCTAATAACCATGTATAAATATATTAAGGGTCAGTACAGAGATCTCTCCCACAATCTATTTATACCAAGAACTGTAAGTATAACAAGGCGGCATCCACTACATTTAGAGCAAAGAAAGTTTCTGCACCAACGTAGAAGAGGGTTCTTTACTGTAATAGCAGTGAGTCTATCCAACTCTCTGCCTGAAGAAGTTGTCATGGTTTATGCCATTAAAGAATTCAAAAAGGGTTTGGATGCTTTCTTTCAGTGAGAAGGAAGAGAACATTGAAAGTTATGGGTACTAGATAACTGGAGGTGGGATCTTTAAGGAATTATTCTGATTGCCATATTTGGAGTCGGGAAATAATTTTTTTCCCTAATATGAGGATAATTGGCTCTTCCCTCATGGGTTTTTTGCTTTCCTCTGGACCAGCATTGTAACATTGCAGGATAATATGCTGAACTGGAAGAACTTGTGCCTTTTTTTAGCCTTACAAACTATGTTACTATGTTACCTAGGAACCTGCAAGGTTTTGTCTGGAGACTACAGATTTGCTAAGCAAATTCTGGATCTCTGGGAAATCCCTCTTTGCCCCCAAATTATCCCAACTTGCATCCCCTAAATGCAAGGGTAACTTTTTATGTGAATTACATTTAATCACTAAGCCCTACCAAGTATGGATTGTACATCAGAAGAAACTGACCTTTGGGTCCATGGAACCGCAACATTCCCAAGAATATACATGATTATTGATGCCCTAATATATAAGAAACACAAAGAAAATGTTCTTTCTTTATCTAGGTCTAGGATTTTATTTTTATCTATGTAGTCTGAGGAGCACTTCTAGGATCTTGGCAACCTGCATGAAGGCAGATATATCACAACTTGCTTACTTTTAAAATATTTTATTTAGGGCTGTTTAAGAGACTATGACATATAAAATGGAATTATGTAAAAATTGACAATTTTGGAAAGATATTCTCATTTTAATATGATTTGCCAGTTGAAGTGGAAGAACAGCTGGATGAGGACAATATGGGCACCCCTTCCATAAGTGAAAGTATTTGCTATTTGAGGTCAAAGAAGATGAATCTGTTCTATTACTGATCCTTAAATTCCAAATTGCCTTCCATTTTGAAAAGTTGCATAGAAAGTAGTAAGATTGATTATTCAATATTTTCAATTTAGTTAAACCCTCCCTTGATTATTACTTAAGTAAAACAATATAAATAGACTACCAATCAATTGCTTTCTGAGGAAAATAACGACTTTAAAAAAGCCTATGCTATATTTGGTGTTAATTGGTGTTTTACTTGTGGCAATGTTTTCCCATTACATTACTTTTAATTTACCAGTTTCTACCTTCCTATAACTGTCAGTAGCCATGAAATGTTTAATTTGATTATTTAATGAAAACGTTAATTGAAAAGAGTCTTTGTATAAAAATGACTTTGAAAAGTGAAATAATCTTGAATAAAAATCTTGCAATGGCCCTGAACAGATTTAGTTGATTTATGCTACCACTGAGAGTTTCTGCAAAAGACATTATTGCTAAAGATGCTTTTTATCTTGCTGATAAAGTACAGTGCATATGTTCTGTACGCAGATGTCTGTGGACTGTATTTACATATTCCAAAAGGTTAACTTCATTCTAAAGAGTATGAATATAAAACAAAGTCATTAAAAGCTCTTTATATGTGACCAGTGCATATGTTGGTATATATGGCATAAAAAGTCCCATGGTACAATAATTTATGTTTATGAAATTTACCCTCTTTTGAGTTCACAATGTTTTGATCTGTTTACAGTAGGGACGAAATTTACAAAAGTTGAAAATAATTTTTTCAACTTTTTCGTCCACATTTTTTGGCTGTTTTTGACCTTACATTTTTAACCTTTTTGCCCGATTTTTGCCCTTTTTTCAACCATTTTTGCAGCAAAAAATGGCTATTTTTCACTGCGAAAATGGTTGAAAAATGGGGCAAAACGGTCAAAAACGTAATTTTCAATGTTTTTGCCGCAAAGAAAGGGTGAAAAAGTAAAAAAAAATAATTTTTGACTTTTGTAAATTTCGCCCAAAGAGGTACTATCAAAATGGTAAAAGAAAACACACTTTTTTTCCCCAAAAAATAGACTCCATTACAACCAGCCTATTACTACTCAAGCAGGGACACACTCTGGTAAACAGTGTGTTTCTGCATGACTGGCATGGTCACAACCGCATGGATTCATTCACTCCTTTTGCACACAGGTCTCTAATTTGAAAAGGGTTTGTATAGGGGGCTGGTGAAAGAATAGGCAAGAAAGCTTGCCTACCCTTTTCCTCCTTTCCCTTACCACTCACAGATGTGGTTGGGGGAGGCTAGGCCCATGGCTGCCAGGTCAGACAGTTTTTGGGGTTTTTTTGCATTTTTCAGGGGATTTACAGTAAGTGAGTTAGTGTCGCCAGCCATTTTAAATGCAGGGGATATTCAACATGAAAATATTTTAGTCATGGATTCAGATGTTTGCCTGCGACTTGTGCACAGTTAGACGGATCAGAGTGGCAAAGGAAAACTTTGTCTTTAAGGGCAGTGGGTGGTCTGATGTGATCAGCGAAATTATTAACAAAATTTATATCTGTTAGAAGGTCTCATACAGGACCTCTTTTGTGTCATAAGGATGGTTTCCTTTTGTCATAGTTTCAGATGATTTTTAAAAGATGTTTACATCTGACTGGTTTACAAGATGACTTTTTTGGAACCCCTTCATTTTGCATTGGAACCGCTACTGAGCCAAAGCAGATGGGTTTCTCTGATGAAGGGGTTAAATGCATAGGCAGATGGGCACTTCAAAGGTTTAGAAGTTACATACATCCACAGTTAATTTAAAATGATATTAACGTATGTTTTCTTCCTAGGTTTTCCCCAGTGTTAATCTGGATATTGGGACACTCATATATATACTGGGCTGCAAAAAGATCTTCTACTCACCCTTATGGAAGATCCTTGATACAGAAAAGATATGAATGTGAAGTTAATTTTTCAAATAAAGCATGATATAGCCTTTTGCTGTAGTTTAATTCCAGGTTTAATTATAATATAGTGAGACTTTGTGTCAGGCAAAGTATTGAAAGGGGTTAACAATCACAAAGCTATTGAAAAATATAGAGAAAAACTAAACATGGCAATCTCTGCTTTTGTTATATCAGAGGCATAGAGAATTGGAAAAAGATAATTTGTCTCTTTTGAGAAAAGATGGTATTCATTTGAATCATATTGGCCTCGATATTCTGAACATGCATTTTCAAGACAGTATTGAACAGTCCTTTTCAGTGTTGGGGTGAAAATCTTTTTGATCATGATCAGGCAGATCTACAGTGGTGGAATAGTAACACTGACATTATGTGTTATTTATACTGGTGAGTTATGATTGATCCTGAGTCTGTTGCTATGGGTACTAAACAATTGACCCTACTGAGACATATTACAATCTTAGAGAGATCAGCTGTCTGAAATGATATGCAGCTGTGGCCTTCAGTTCTTCATTTTGTAATTTTTTTAATTACATTCATTGTGTTATTCTGAACCTCTTCAGTAAAGTATCTCAATTATCTGGTTACTAAGATAGGTTACCCAGACAAGCAGACAATGATTTTAGATTACATGGAAAGAAGTTTAGTATAAGATCTCAGCAGATCTTGTAAGACATTGCACATACATGAATCATTCTTGTGAAATCTGACATCCTTTTCATTCCTGAAAATCTACAACATTCAGACAAAACCTTAAGTCTACAAAAACTCTTTTGTGGCCACTGCAATCACAGTGACAAAAGTACTAATCTCCTCTATCTAAAAATCAAACTATCCACCTTACATAATCTAAACATATACTGGGGGATGTTTCAACAAGGGAAAATATTGTCTATGTCTCACAATCCATGGTCACCAACCAAACAGAACATTTACTGGTCTCCTGCAGTAAGAATAACAAAATTAAACAACTAATAAAAAGGTTCACCCCAAGAATTAATGGACACTGTAATGGTGCTTATTTGTTTGTAATATGTAGTATGGTGTTTCAGTCATTGGCAACTGCTTTTATAGAGGTGACATGATAAATATTGCTGCAAATACACCACCAAATATATACACTTCCTAAAATGTATAACAAATGTTACCAATTTCTTGTCTATTAAGGCTTTGACAGACTACTTCCCATCTGTAAAACACATTTATGCATTGTATTAATTTTTAATTTCATTTATGTAATCTAATATAATATAAATTCTTTTATTCCAACTGTAACAACTCAACAGATTTATGATGTTCATCAAGCATATTTCTGTTCCTACTTAGCAAGTCTTTTTTCATCTGTCCTAAAAATCTAAACACAACATCTTTATTCTTATATTATATTAAAATCTGATTTACTGAGTATGCTATCATATAATCTTTTTTGCATCTTAAAGAATCTTCTTATATTTACAGTAGGCACTAATGGCCTCCAATGGTTCCAGTTTGTAATTATTTTGTTACCCATGTACACCTTAAAAGCAAAGTGGGCACAATTCCATTCTAATGTATAAGTGCAATACAATGTTTTACTCACTCTCCATGTTTCTGCCACTAGACATTTTCACCAGGTGGCACCATGTAAATCTCGATACTCCCTTATGTTAACATTGGGAATGTTCAATATTTCATATTATACCATAAAACAAGTCTAAAAGATGAACAGTATGTTTTATTCAGGAAGTGTCTTCAAACATTTAGTCAGGTAACTAGATTAACTTGGCATTTAAATGCCAGCAACAAAAACAAAGGCGGTCCATGAAAAAAAGTTGTTGCCTCACCTACCACCTTTCTCTAAGAGATTTGACTTAGACTCAAGGCTGTCCTTTGTTTGTTCTAGGATAGTCTGGCATTTATTATGGGGGAATTCAATTGCCCTATTGATGACCCCTCTCTATCCTGGACTTCAAATCTTCTCCATTTATCTTTCTAATCTGGCCTTCAACAGTGAACCAACTCTAGCAACCATAAGAATGGTCATTTTCAAGACTTGGTCTTTACAAAAATGCATCACTCTGCTCTTAATATCAGTCCATCCCCTCCTTCACTTCACTACCTTGTAAACTTGTTTCGCCTTTTCTACCCTCTAAAGTTTTTACTCACACTACTCCACCAGCCGTTTCTTCTTTCATCTGCTCCACCCTCTGATCTTAAAGCTCTGGCTACTTCTTATGACTACATTCTCTCTACTGTATTTGATTTATTTGCACCCTTGCAGCCTCAACCTATTTGTGTTCACAACCCCGCTCCCACCAGAAACCTGGTTTATCCTGCATGTGTAGAATAGAATGTCTCTGGAAGAAATCCCATACACAGGCAGATACTTTCTCTCTCTATGGGTTGTCAAAGCCAAAGTTCTATTTTCTGTTCTTATCCTCCTGGACCATCTACATTTGTTACTGTTGATCACTCCCTACTTATTTAGATTCTTTAGACATTAAGGGGGTCATTCCGTAAACTCCGAATTTGCCTTGCCGAATTCACAAGTAGCGAACCCCCATTATAAAATCGCGACCGTGACAATTTTTTAGTTGCAGTCACAATTTTATAATGGGAAAATTGATGTGGTCACGACTTTATAATGGGAGTTCGCTACTTGTGAAATTCAGGCAAGGCAAATTCAGAGTTTACGGAATGACCCCTTTGGTGTCTGTAATCACACTGCATGACTTTCCTCTTACCTTTCTAATCACTCCAGTTTTGTCTACTATACTAATGATACTACTGATACTTCTCCTGTGACATTTCAAGGTTCTGTACTTGGTCACCTCCTGTTCTCCTTGTACACTCCTTCTTTGGGTGACTTTATCCACTTGTTTGGTTCAGTATCACTTGTATGCAGATGATACCCAAATTTACATATCCACTCTTGCTCTAAAACCTGAAATCCAGACTCACATCTCGAACTCTTTCATGGCAATCTTCGCTTGGATTGGTCAGCTAAAATAGGTTTGATTATTTCTGTGTCAGTCATGTGATCGCTAATCCTCCAATCGCTGACTGGCATTCACGAATGAGAGCCGATGCTAACTAAATACATTATCAGTGGCTGTCAGACACCCTGAAGAGAGGATCAGATTACTGTGTGTTCACACCTACACAAATATCTGCAAACTCAAATGCTTACGGCGAAATTTATTAAGCCTGAAAAGACTCGAATCGTCGGATTTGAGTCTTTTCGGGCTTAATTTGGTAAGTTTCTCGCGGGAGGTGATACTTTAGGCTACGTTATTTATGACACTTTTTAGTGCCTCATTGTTAACTTTTGCACACAGCACTTTTCAGTGCTAGCTAACCTGACTCCACTATACAGCACTTTTCAGTGCTTCCAACCTTACCCACACGCAAGCACTTTTAAGTGCTCTTTCTTTTCCCTATACAGGTTGATAAGAGGGAACCTGCAGACTAGCTGGTCAGTACCTATAGGGAAGGGTTGGGCTGAGTGAGGATCAGGATCTAGCAGACTTGTAATGAAACAGGCAGGAACGGATACTTGTACTGAAGCAGGCAGGAACAGAAACTTGTACTGAAACAGACAGGAACTGAAACTGTACTGAAGCAGGCTGGCAGTTACTGTGACTTTAATACTGAGACAGACAGGAGGTATATCTGATAGCATGAGCAGAAACAGGATACTGAAGCAAAGAATATTACTGGAAACCAGGGAGCCCAGACTCTTACAAAAAAAAGTCTATAATCGGGCACAGAGTTCCCTTAGCGTTAGCCTTATATAGGCTGTCAGACGGGCGTGCTCCTGCGTCCCGCTGCGCCAGGCGTGCGCCATGTGACGTGGGCGTGTGTGCACGTGATGCAGACATGACCCGATCACATGACCGTGGCGCAAAAGAGTTGGCGGTGCGCGCATTCACAAAGAGAACGCCGCTGGAGCGGGCGCAGGTAAGTAGCTTTCCTTACACCTGTTAGCTAGAGTTGGTCGAACAGTAAAATGTTCGGGTTCGGGAACATTGCCGAACATATTGAAGTTCGGTTCGGCGTTCGTGCCGAACCCGAACCCGAACGCCGAA
>JAKJJM010126781.1:0-19389 GCA_021901965.1 Pipa carvalhoi
CAGTGCTCTGTACTTAATTATCCAGCTTCAGATGAAACAACTACAGGGATGAATGGGTTCACACTAAAGTATAGTACAACATATGTAAAGATGTAATTTGACTACAGTTCTCCTGTAAGGCCAGGGTCACCCTAGCTGTTTTTCAAATGAGCTGTTTTTTTTTTTATTAGACTCATTATTGTCTATGATGCAAAACACAATAGCCCGTGTGGGTTATCCTATAGGAAACAATGGAGACTATTTTTCCAGCTCAGCTGAAAATCGGCCAGTGTGACCCCAGCCCAAGTCATTGAAATGTTAAATCATTCACTGAAAATGAGATTCTTCAGTATGTAGGATTAAATTAAATGTAGGACTAGGTGGGATGAAATGTAGGGCTGGCCCAAGACAAGTGCAATCTCCCAGTTGACCAAAGCCTCGGTGGGCCCTCTGGGAGTTTCCCACTTCACCATCATGGAATATTTCTTAGGGAAGTGTAAAGCAAGTAGGGGACTGGAGACAGAAATGAAGTAAGATACCAGTAAACTGAAGACACTAACGATGAAACAAGGAGATAATCTTTTGTACAGTGGCCCCTAATATTTTGTTTCCTGGTGGGCTCCAGCCCACTGTTTCCTGTTTCTTTGAGTGAAGTCTATAGCATGGCTGACCATTATATCTGAAGGTTTAATAGATGCTCTAAACTGTTACACTGTCTCCATTCTTGTTCAGATGAATGAATATGTGGGACATCCCACTCTCTATCCTTGACATGAATGCTGGAGTCTTATGTCTGACCATCTTTAGTTATTCTATGTAGCCTAAGTGCCCGTCTCCTTCTGTATGTTTGGCAGGCTTCAATAGCTGAGAACAGTTTACCTCTATACACTACTGCATCCATGGGAAACCCTGCTCTGACCAGCTTAGCGAATGCAATGAGAGATGAGTTAAACGGAGTGATGGAGCATACGAACAGCAACGGAAGCGAGAGCAGCCCAGGACGTTCCCCTATGCAAGCAATGTAAGTTCTGCTAACATGATTTGCATGTTTTATTGGTCAGTGAAGCCACAGCAACAATCACAGTGGGTTGAAACAACTGACTACTGGAAAAGTGACTGCAAAAAGACCATTTACATTGAGATCTGTTTGTCTGTCGCCAGTCTTTGTGTATTCATCTCTTTATTCTCTGGGTCTATCCAAAGTGTTATGAACTTGATCACCTCTGCCATCTGTACTAATATGTAACGTGTGTTACTTTATAATGCAGCGATGGCGGTAATGTTTACTTGTGACATCATCGCTTTTAGCACACATGACCCAGCGGTGCACAAAAGACTTCAGTCGACTGTTTAGCGGAGATGTTTTCCCTACTATATTGCTGCATTTATTGCTGAGCGTGTGGTTTCAAATGTAAGCAATCATTTTCACATTTGCCACAGTGCTTTAATCATACCTCTAAAATGGCCTCCTTCTACTCTTAGGTGAATTAAAACGAACATTATTCCTATTATAACCTTTGCTGCAGTACATTAAATTCATACAGATTGTGCAGCCCCCAAGGGTGTTGTTTACTACCCCTTAAAGCTTTGCGGAATATTTAAGAATTTCTACACGAGTGGAAACTACTTCTGCATAAATGGAAAGATGCAGAGAAGCCTTATTTAAAGTTATTACACTCCACGTGAAGTGAACTTGATTAATTGCAACAGCAATTTCCCTTCCCTAATGCTAGCGCGCTACATTACATGGTAAACTGCCACGCACCTTCCTTTTAAAAACGGCAGTAAACAGTTATGATGCGCCTAATTTTTGAGCATCCCAATAAATTAGAATCAATCACGCTTTAAGCACTAACATTATCTCTCCATTACCTTGTTAGCATGGTAACTGCAGACCTGCGCTACAAAACCTATAGAAAGTTCTACTTTTTCTCATTTTATTTTTAGTTCGTATTTTTCTTATTTTGCTTCTGTGATGCCAGAACGAGATTCATTTAGGAAATTATTACAAGGATTAAATGTGTTTAAAGGAGACCTAGGATGATGGTCCTAATTAACTTCATGCGCATCCAAATTAGGTTTATGTGTCATAACTATAATGGTTTAAATAAAACTGGAATATTACTTTCCGTTTTATAGCAGCGTTCAGCCATTCTTACATAAAGAGAAACTGTGCCGTATTCATAAGATGCATTTGTCATTCGTTTTATTCTCTAAAGCAGAGGAAATAATACGTTTCTAGTTATAGAATTTGACTAATCTTGCTGGTAACATCCCCAAGCCCAAATGTAAAAGGTTTCCGGAACTTGTTAGAAGGGGAGATAGTTGAGCTGAGGTTGGGGAAGCAGGTTAAGCATTTTCTTTTCTATTCAACCTTCCTGTGTCTAATCTATTCATGAACCCAGCAGGGAGGTTTTCTGAGCGTAAACCGGTTGATAACAGAAAACAATGCCTTTCACTCAGCTACAAATCTAATGCATTTAGCAGCAGCGTATAATAAATTCTTTCAGTATGGGGGGGAATATGTATAATATATATAAATAACACAAACACAGTTTATATTTATATTTGTAGATGTCACCAACTGCTCTTTTATATAAAATGACATGAATTTAGAAAGCTCGGAATTATGGTGGCTAAATTTAGTATTTGATTAAAGACCCTTTAAAATCACTAAGAATATATAAATATATATATATATATATATATATATATATAAGGATAGAGTGGTCATTTTAGTCCACAGATGCAAAAAAAAAATGAGTATTGCGATACTTGGTGATACCTTTTTTTATTGGACTAACAGTCAATTTAGATAGACAAGCTTTTGATAGTTCTATACTCTTTTCATTAGGTCAATAGCAATACTGAATTCAGGACAGGAAGAATGTTGGAGCAGTTGTAAATATTGCTGGGAGGAGTTGGTTGGAGTTGACAAATTAGAGATAAGGGGGGTTGGTGGAATTCTTACATAGAAACTCACAGATTAAAAGCAAACAAAAATACATACATAGTTATCCATAATATAAAGGTATGATAGTGAGATATATAAACAGGCACAAAGACATATTAATATCAACAGATTATTGGAGCATAAAACAATTAAGAACCTCGCTCTTGTGTTGCACACTAGTGGACAGAATCGACAGATTAAAGTATTATTTGTTCTTGTAGAATATTTTCTAATCTGTTTCCAGTAAGGGTGTTTACAGTGAAAGCATTCTGTGTGTTTGTTGGAGCTCAGCTTTAGAAATCAGAAGGTTTTCTTGGACATTCCAATTACACTCTTTATTTTGTCATATTATCATTCAGCTCCACGGGAACCCGAAATGAGGTGATCACCCAAACTCTCTTGGGTTGTCCAGAAAAGATACGCCAATAACAAATGAATCTGATGCTTATAATGAGTTTCAGTAGTAAACTTGTTGACCTTCTAAATGTCCATTCTACCTTCCTTGGTTTCAGAGAGGTTGTTTTTTCTGAGAATGAGAAGTGAACCATTTTATGATTTGATCACTGAGATTTATTATAAGGGAATGCGTTAAAGGAAAACAATATATAGCTTGTTAAATAGTCTTTTGTAGTGCTCCGAGCCTAACCAAACTATGTCTTCTATTTTATCCCTGCCTGAAAAAGCAGGACGATAGTTGTACAAGGTCCCTTTCTTTATGTCACATTGATGAATGTGATTGAGGGGAAGGATGTGTGGTCTGCAGATAAAAGTTTTTTTTATAACCCAGAACTCTTATATTTCTAAATAATCTTATTTCATTTTCGACACATTCATAATCTGCACTGCACTTTTTGTTACTAAACAAAATCATCAAATTTATATTGGAATATCAATTTCTGGCTTTGCACAGATTTCTTATCTTAAGGGCTGTGTTTGTTCACTAGGCTGCACTGGTGAAAACAATAGTTTTCATGGCTCTGTAGTCTGAGATAGGCTCAGGCTCTTTGTTTTATAAGGATAGCTTGTATCTCATCCATTACTCAACCGTAAAGCAAGTCAGAGATGTAGTGATGGTGAAGATGCAGCACTCAAAAACAAGCATAAAAATTGTTACAACTTAGAGTTAAAGTAAATTGGCTTTTTACGCTGAACATTTCTTTCTGATGATAAAATCCCTTTAAGGAAGAAGTAAAACAAAAATATAGTCTGGACCTTATAGAAAGGATTTACTGGTAGTTCTATACCTGAACAGTCTGAGCCTATCACTTTGCCATCCCTGCGTCTTTCTAATTATCTAAACTAAAGGCACTCACTCATCATCCCCTGGCTCCCACTACTTAGGGACTGAGGCAAAATGACTATGTCTAACATTAAAGCCATCTGATTTCCTTCTAATTAAACAGAATAAATGTGTTGGTTGAGGTGCCAGTACTAGGTATTAGCCAAACACTTTCCTTCTCATGTAAAACAATATCAAATAGCCTCATGGGAAAATATAATCCATATCTTCTCCATAAAAAATTGCACAAAACTAAATTTTAGGGTGAAATTTATAAAGCTTGAGTTTTATCGATGTAAAGAAACGGGCGCCCGGTTTGACAAATATCGATCGATATTTTAATCGATTTTCTTCAGTCGATTGCCTTATGACACTTTTACACCAATAAAAGATCGAAAAATATCAATCAAAATGTTTCGATTGGGAGAAATTGGTGGAAATCGACCTCGAGCTTTATACATTTTGCCCCTAGTTGTATGTTCATGCTGAGTCGCAGGCAGAACGTTGCATCATGTATGCTTTTGACGAAAGTATTTTTTTATGCCTGTTCCCAGTTTTCCATTGATCAGGTAACCTTAAAATCTACTGACTGGCACTTCTGTGACTAGTTGCTTTTACTGATTGCAGTGCCACAGGTCAGATCAGAACTGTAGTAAAATGTCAGACTGCGTCGGACGTTGGAAGCGTATTTGCAACTGTCCGTGGTTCCATTTTTGTTTCCAATTTGTGGCCCAACTGGATCTGGTTACAACGAGAAGGATAGATTTCTGTGGGCGAGGGTAGAAGGAAAAGGAGTGGGTGTTTAATTCATTAACACATGTTTTCAGGCATTGCATTAAAAAGCCAATTGTATCATGAGCGAACAGGGCCTTTTTACTTTGGCTTCTCATCTCTAATATTAGATAATGTCAATAAAATGACACTTCCCTTCACCGTCTCAAAGGCCAGGCGGTGTTTACGCATTCCGGCGTTTTGCATGACAAAAGCCGGCTCAGCAGAGAAAAAAGTAATTGCTATTTGTTAAAGCAGTCCTGTAAATATGATTTACGCACAACATTTCTCTATTGTTATCGTAGCTGTTGTGTACGATCAGACCTATTCCCCCGTGGGTTATTCATATGCTCTTCCATAATGGGAAATTTGGCAGATCTCATCTCCTGAGTGCATCCTTTTGCCCACCGTGAATCGGGGGATCATGTTTTTTTCCTTGTTTACAGCTGACAGTGTTATTATTCTGTTTAGGATGGCGTTTTGTTATAGCATTGTTGTTTTGGAGGCTTCCCCCCCACCCCACCCCACCTCTTCGTTTGTGTTCCCTGCCAGAGCTTTTCTTTCTTTATTGACAGTTTGTAAAAATATGCATTAATTTGGAGTTTAAAGCATGTATCATGGTGTCTCTGTGCAGTGTGCTTGCTTGAAGTTGATTAATGATAGAACCTCACTTGGGGTCGTCCTCTTGAGAGTCGGCTCACAGGTTCTGCATGTTAACTAGAGAAACAGAACACACATTAAGCAATGATTACCCCAGCCTCCACAAGCCTCTGTGGCCCTGACAATTCAAGCTTTTTACTTTATAGAGTCTCATTTGATTTATCTATCTGCTGCTTATTTGCTTGTGCCTTTAGGAACACTTTTTATTTTTAATACAGCGACTTGAAGTGCAAAACTCTACGTACTTCATGGCTTGACAGCTGCGGACCGCGAGAAGGCAACTTCTTTTGCAGGAAAGTGGATTTTAAGGGACATATTTTTAAACGCATTCAAACTGTGAACTTTTCACTGGCAAGCTGTGTTTATTTTCTAAGCTTGTGCGCAAAGGGGCGAAACACAGCACTGCACATTTCTCGCCTTGGTAAATAAGCTTTCTGCCAGCTGAGAAGCAGCAGATATCTCTGCCTTTGGCATTGACATAATACAGTAAACTACTTTCCCATAGGTGGGAACTAAAATAAGGTAGTTAGATATATCGCCTTGATATTTTTTTGGGAATGCAAATTTATTTCATGTATGTTTAGGCCTGTCTCACCTAGAAAGTTGCTAGTGACCATTTTCATTATTTTGTCCATTGCACCACAGTACGTTACAATTCTCTTGTGACTACCCTTTTTGTCTTCATTGTCCTTCCTATTCTCATTGTCTGTGGCCCCTTTATTAAAAAAGTGAGAGGGTAAATGCAGTAAAGGTCTTGTAGGGAATAAAAAGCGTTAAAGGCCATGAGGATTTAAAGGAATTTTTTTTTTTTTAACAAACTGCTTCACAAATGCAATATGTATGTAAATAATTTTTTTATAGAAAATCAGCAATACAAATATAATACAGACATGGGAAAAGTGCATTACACAATACAAGTACAATATCACAAGGATACAACACTTTAAGTGCTGGGTTGTGGTTGACACAAGAGATTGTAGGTCCCTGCCCCGTAGAGCTTACAGTCTAAATATATAATATAATTTTTATACAATTTTTGATGGGCAACTGAAAGGGGAAGGGAATTGTGATGAGTTATAAAACTCTTTGAAAAACAGTTCTTTTGGATCTGGTAGAAGAAATTGTTTATCCAAAACTGCATTCAGGATCGATATGTCTCTGGTAAGAGGTGATGGACCTAAGAAACTGGATGAAGCAAAAATCCTTTTTTCTTTAGTCTCCTTAAAGGGACATTTAAGCAGATTGTTCCTGTTGTTTATATGACATCATTTTACAGTAGATCACTCCATATTCTTTGTATGTATGTTATGTATGTATCATTTTATTTATAAAGCGCCACAAATCTCCCATTTAATCAGCTCTTCCTCTGTTGTATGAGATCACCGCGTAATGTGGAAGAAACATTGGCTTGATCACAATACACATTTTTTTTTTAAATTCAAGTTGAAACAATGGAAAGTAGATTTATTTCAAAATATTTTTACTGGGTTTATTTTTAATGTAGGTGCATATTGGCTCACAAAGAAAAGGGAATGTTGAGAGAAATTTGCACTTTTCACTATTGAAACACTTCCATTAAGGGTTGGTCATCCCCATAGATCGAAGTGTTTGTTTAGCTAGAACTTCTATTCTACAATGGTGGTCAAAAGCCTGTCTTTATAGTTGACAGTGATATACTTAATTGCCCTTGTGATGAAGTGTTATGCATGACTCGTGTTACTTCCAATATAGTCGTAATTTAAAATATATATTTTTGTGTTCTAGAGATACAACTTATTCTGGTTACAAATGTCTGTCAAGAACAGTGTCTTGGAACAAAGAGTTTATTATGAGCCTCTCATGGAACACATTTATAATATCCATTGTATTTTTTTTTTTTATAGGCACCAAGTGCATGTTAAGGAAGAACCACTGGATCCTGATGAGAATGAAGGTCCGTTATCATTAGTAACAACAGCAAACCACAGTCCAGATTTTGACCCAGACAGAGATTATGAAGATGATCCTGTAAATGAGGACATGGAGTAGATTGTCTTATAACCACAGTCCTGAAAATGAAGACAGTCCAAGGTTTGTGGAGCTCTCCCCCTTTATTGTACAGTCTGGGGAGTCCACGACCCGCTCTTAACAACTGTGACGTGTTAATTCTTAGTGCCATCAAGTATCCCATTTGGGAGTATTTTTGATTTTTCTACTTTTTTTTTTTTCTTGAAAAAAAAAAAAAAAAATGAAAGGAATTTGTACTCAGTTCATTGGATGGACTTGTTTGGTACTTGGAATTTCCCCTCTTAACAGTCAACATCAGTGTTGTAAATTTGCTAAAACTGATCTCACTTACGAAAGGCAGCGGACTTAGGACTGCAGTTCTGCCAAAATGGACACTGAGAATCTCAATATAAGCATGTGCGTCTAAGCTGCAGGTCATCCCTCTGTCCAGATTTTAAGGATTCCAATGGACAACGTATTTGCACAGTACTGCATGTAATATTGATTATCACTGCCTTTAAATCAATTCTTTTGCTTCCATTTGGGACGGGGACAATATTTTCTATGTGTACGGGACAGAGGGAGCGGCAGAGTAATTATCCCAAACTTCTTAACGTATTGCTCTTTTTTTGTTTTTATTGTACTACAACAATTTTTAAGTTCTGACCTCAGGCCTCTGCTTCAGGCCCAAGGCCTCTCCGAGGCATAATGTTTTTCTGTACTTTGTGATGAATGTTACTGGGTGTTTTTTTTTGTTTTTATTTTTTTTTTTTTTTTTATAATTATTATTATATGAAGCTGAATGTCATGCACTCGTTTGTACTTTTAATGTCATCCATTCCACTTTTGCTTGAGTTGCCATCTTAGTTTTTATTTAGCCACTGATCATTCCCTTTTTTATTTTATTTTTTCCTCTTTTGATAGTAGATCAAACTGCCCTTGATATAACGACTTGCATCTTCTATATTATACGGCAAGTAAATGACGGGAATAGGAAAATGTTTTAAATGTAGCCATGTTTATATTCCTCCCCCCCCAGTCTGGTAGTATTTTGTAGCAATGGCAGTCAAAACAAATAGATAGAAAGGTCACCACTTACAACTATACAGCACAAACCATTACGCAGCTCTCAGAGAAAGTGGTAGGCATTAAGACTTTAAGGATTTAGGCGAACAGGAGCTGGATTTGTAAACCAATGTACCGTACGTTCTCTTAAATGTTTGAAATCTGCTAAGAATGCAACTGAGGTGGTGATTTGACAGTCAATGTACTGGGGCTAGCCTTTCTGAGAGGTTCTTTAAGCGTCGAATGCTAAAACGTCAGTGGAGTTTTTAATGGTTTTCAGCAAAACGAGGGTACTTAAAATAGATTGAATTTGGGCTCGTATATTCTAGTTTTCACTGCTTCATCAGGTTGATATTTGTGCTCTTTTTTTTTTCCCCCTTAAATTTGTTTTTGCACCAGAAGGATACGCTTTAAGGGAAATTCAGCAGTTATCACTGGTATCAAGGCGGTAGAGTCAAACCCTGATTGGTTACTAGACCTCCGTTAAAAATTGCTCCTGTTGATGAACTCTCCTCTTTGTTTATTTCGGGTGCCAACAATTTCTGTAAAACACCCTAAAACTAAAGGGGTGTTTTGTTATTTTTTTGTAATGGATCCAGGATATCATAAACCTGCATAAATATCGAGAAACAAAACACTTTGACGACGTTTGATAGCAGAGTCGCCACTGATTAAAGGAGTTGACTATGACCAGGATTTAGCGTTAAACCTGTGCAAATGTAGCACTATATACTTGTTACATTCAGCTCCGGCTACCGGCCAAATTTCGGCCATGATTTAGATATTAAAGGTGCAGTCCCTTCTTACACTGTAATTTCCCTTATAACCACAATTTTTTTTTTTTTTTTTATAACAAAATTACTTTTTTTTTTTCCCACCATTTAATTTTACAGAAATTTTCATTGGATTAAACTTTTTTTTTTTTCATTTTCAAGATGGGGGGAAAAACACACTGTGTATTTATATTTAGTTTTAAACAAAAGCTCTTTTGGTGTGATACTTGTATACTGCACTTTTTAAGTCTGTATATACTTTAATACCTCAGGCTTACCCACACATAGCACTGACATCTGAATTATAATATCCTATTGTGCTTTACACTAAGGATTTTAAGCCTACACTTGCATTCATTCTTAATGTTTGGGTTTTTTAATAAATTCTGAGCCAATTGTTTTGTAACTCACAAAAAAGTAATGGGGGGGTGGGGGGTTGAATCTTAGTTCCATGGTTACAATGTACTGTGTTGTGGAACTGCACTTTTAATTTATGCCTGAAAAGTTTTGTCGATATAGCAAGCATCTTTGACACTTAATGCATACAGGCCAGGGTCACACACTCAGTTTTATAGCTGAGCTGAGAAAATAGTACCCATTGTTTCCTGAGGGATAATCCACACAGGCTATATTGTTTTGCAAGATACACAATAATATGTCTAAATAAGGACAGCTCAGTTACAAAACAACCAGCGTGATACTGGCCTCAGACATTTTTTATTCTGCAATCACTGTTATCATTTCAGATTTTATGTAGACATTTTGATTTATCACTCACGGTCCCAATACTATTTACCCCACTTACTGCTGGTGGGGACTACAGTATGTTCAATATAATAATTATCAAATAAGCAGCCAAGGGGTTAGGTTTGCGTTTTTGTGTATGTGTGTGTTTTTTTTAATTTTTTTTTATTTTATTTTTTTTGCAATTCCCTAAAATTACCAAAGATTTTTTCACAAAGGTAAATTATGTTCTTTGTCACACGCTTTAGCTTTCAAAGCCAAATATCCTCTTGTTGTGTTCATCAAAGGAGGCAGCTAAAACTATAGGAGAGACCAGACATGATTAGTCCTGCTGCTTTTTGGGTAGGAAATAGTTTCAGTTGTATAATAATATAGACATTTTGCATTGAAACCAAAGTAGATTTTTTTTTTTTCCCTTTTAGTTTCTCTAATGTGACCAAACTATTGAAGCGAAATGACGGGAACAGTATTAATTTGGGTGGCTAAAATAGGCTTGCTTGCTTGTTTATTCCCAGCGGGATTTCAGGACCTAACAAGTAAAGTTATAGACACTTATGCATACCTCCCATTTGTCCAGGGTCCCCTCCACTAGAGGTCTGATCTCCTCCCAGTCCTCTGCCCCGTTCCTACTTGATGGCTGGCATCAGGTTAAGATGCCACTGGTGCACAACCAATCAGGGAAAAGTGGGTGGTATACTGGTGACATAACTAATGACATCACCAGCGCACAGCCAATTAAAAACTTTTAGGTTATGTACCAATGTTGATGCTGCTATGGGCAGCATTGACTTGTTGAATGCCCCTGGCAAGTTGAGAGGTATGCTTCTATTTTCTTTTGTCTAGTACCATGTCCAGGTGAATCCTCCATTTTTAACCCACCTCTACTTTTAATATATCGGATGCTTTAGTTACAACTTAACTGAAAGGATCTCAAAACTGGAGATCTCATTTTAATAAGTTGTTTTAGACCAATAGCAAATCCTTAAATTCGCTGATATTTTTAGTGACGGGGAAATCCATAATTTCTGTATTATACCAAATGCCGAATCAGCCGTAGAAAAGAATTTCAAACAGAAATAGGAGTCGTCAAAATTCTAATTTTCAGATTAACTTCAACTACGGATGTTCTCAACTTTATGATCTAGAATTTGATTTGCCTAAGAAAGAAAAGTCTCAGTCTTGCAAAATATATTAGAGGCAAGAAGACAAATGAAATCCAAAATCCGGTATATTCCTATTATCTATGGTGCTGTGTCATCTAACATATCTAGAACATCTTCTTGTCCTTTGACTATAGAGTAAATGTAGAGAAAGTAATACGCCCAATATATAAATATATTTGTAAACTATGTTGACTATGCTAACAGTTCTTTAAAATGTTGGATACTTGGCACTAAAATAATGTTTTCCATAGCCAGAATAATTCGAGTGGGAATGCATCATGAAAGGGAGAGTAGGATGGATCACCTGAGTAGTCTCAAGCTGTGCAATTTGCTAGTTTTATTATAATATATATTTAATAGCTGATACAAAGATGGTTGATTAGTTTAATCTTGGTATGTACAGCCAAGCCTTAAAGCCACAGTATATGAGGAACATGTAAATGTACCTTCATATCTAATGTCTAGGATTTTATTCCAACTGATACATTTCACTACGTTGAATTCTCTTTGCTTCCATAGTCCAAAATGACATCTTTTTTTTTAAATTTTGGTTTCAATGAAAGTATCCAATTTTGTGAAACAACCAACTGAAAAACTCAGGCTTTTCCATCCAGCAAATTCCACAAGAATTGTATTTTTCCTTTATTTTATTTTTTTTTATCCTCCCATTATCAGTGTTCGTTCAGATGGGTTAACTTGCTGTACATACATTTCCAATATGTCTGTGTAAAACATTTATATTGGGTCGGGTGGGGAGGGGGCAGGCGAAAATATAATCTTTTGTTTTCCCTATCTCTTAATTTTTCTTTCTCATATTCCTTTTAAGGAATAAATGCATATTTGTTTGTCAAATGCCATTGCTTTATTGTGCAACCGCTTTATATTATCAATACTAACATTTAAAAAGCTTTGAAAAAAAAAAATCTACTGTATGTAACAGAATTGCAGAAAATACTGCGTATGTATTTTATTTAGTTATCCCTGCTTTAAAAAAGAAAACCATAGGATGACTTGTTCTGACAATGTGGGAGAAAATCCCTGAATATTTTGCTTTCCAATTGTAACATAGTTGAAAGATTTTTTTTTTTCTATCATTGATTGAAGCATTTTGTACAGGTTTTTTTTTTTTTGTGTTTTTTGCCAGTTTTTGATACTTTACAACCCATTATGTTACCCTACCACTGCCTTTTCTGGCTGTCTTAAAAAAACAAAAAAAAAAACCAACAAAAATTCAAATGTTTAAAGTAAAAACAACAAAAAAAAAAAAATGTTTTAAAAGTGTTTCTGCTCCCGCAGTAAATATTTTGCATGATGAATCCTGGGATCACACTTTCAAAGTTTATCAGTGAAGTCTTGATTAATTAATGGGGGAGTGTCAAACTATTAAACTTTTGTATAAAAAAAAAAACAAAAAACTTTACAAGGTGCCAAGATGTAAAGACAATTTGTTACAATTTTTCTTTTTCTCAAATGAGTACATTAACAGGTAGTACCATGTATCAGGTAAACCGCTGTCAGGAATGAGAGTCAACGCCTCTTTAAATAACCGGAACTGCCCATTTTGTCTGCCAGTAAGGGGGAGGAGTCAGAGCTTGCTTTGAGCAAAAAACCTTAAATATTCGTCTGTGCAGAGCAAAACTATTTTGAAGATCTGGCAACTTAATTTTTGCATTTCAGATACATTTTTATTCTCTTATTAAGTTACTGAAAAGACCTTGATGCATTTGCTGATTCGTTAGCAAAAGATCAACTCAATTGTTTACAAGTCCTTCCATTTTGTAGTACAATTGGCCTGCCATTTATTTAAATCTACGTTCTGCTTAATCATTTGTTTGATTCCTTCTGCTTAATGGGCCCGTGTTAAGCATTTGTTTGATGTCTGCAAAGCCAGATTTTTCCCAAGCTACAATAGTGTCCCAAACTAAATAACACAAGCTGAAATTAAAGCCATGAGCCTTGAGGACAATGGTACAGCCGAGACTGTAGTAGTGAGCTCTGTGTTTGTGCTGCCAGAAAAAGGATATTTTGTTTTGAAAGGCATAAAAGAAACTCATTCCTTACATCAACTGTAATTCCATCATTCCATGTCTGTTGATGCAGACAATAAAAAAAAAAAGTTGTGTAGTCAGTTCTGATTACTGACACTATAGCATTCTCAAATGCAATAAAATGCTGGTTGTTCACACTGGTAGATCTTGGTGTCCTGTCTTTTGATGCATTACAGCTCCTAGACTCTGATTATATTCTATTACGGTGTTACGGGGGTTGGCAAAGGATAGGAACCTGTACAGTTTCTTTATGGGATATTGTCATTAACGGATACAGATTTATTTAAAAATGCGTGTTTTCCTACTGTTAAAGTAAGGTTACTTTGGTTCAAACATTAACGCTAATCAAAACAAGCATTCTACTTTATTTCCTAAATGGATTATATTAGAGGCATACTTCATAAAACTGAAACATTCCTGGTTTATGATATGAGGTAAAAGGTAACAAAGCAAATTGAATGCATAAATAAATAAAATAATAGTTTAAGGGAAATGCTCCTGGTCTTAAGGTAGGTTCCTGTGGTTAAAAGGATTATGGTCTGAGCTTAGCCCTGGGCCTTACTATTCATTAGCTTGAGTCTATCACCTCAATAATTAGGAGCTCAGGACCCCCTCACCACAATCCTACGACCCGGTACAGTTCAGTGCAGAAGTTTCATAGATGAGGCACGGGAGAGGTGGTCCTTCTGCAGTGGTGCTGCTCAGAAATGAAGTTCTTAGATGGAAGAATAGTAAGTCCCAGGGCTTGTGCACTTGGCTTATTTAACAAAGCATGGGCTAGCTGGCATTAGTCTTTTGTCCCTATGTGCTATAACTTAAATGGACAAATACAGAAGCAACTGCTTAATAAAGATTTACCAAATGTAGATGTGACTTTTTTTGCAAATAGTATTAGTAGAATAAATTCAGAAAATAGAAAAAACAAAGCATTTTTACCTAAATCTAAGTAGCTGGCATTAAGCAGAAATTAAATGGAATTGATATTGGAAGCTGATTTTAGGTATTTAGCATGAGATAGAATGGTGCACTATATAACAATATAATAAGCACACAAAATGGCTTTTAATGGGACTATTTCCCTTGGTACTTAACTGTTCCTTTAAGGAAGGATTAACCGGAGTGTAGAAATGTAGGTTAGTTTCAATACCAAGCTATTCTGTTCTTTTTACAGCTATATTTAGCATGTTGTATAGAAAAATAAAACTATAAGACGTAATTAATCATTTTCCTGATAGCCGTGGGTAGGTGAATTAGTGATTCCCTCACAGGGCTAAAGAGCTAAAAGAGCAATGTCCATTTTAGATACTTTTCTCTCTGTATAAATATAAATAAAAAAAAGGGCAACATAAGTGATAAGGGGAATAGAGGACTTCAGCTGTGAGAAGAGACTTGGTAATTTAAATCTATTTAGCTTTTAACAAAATTCAGTTGTTATGATATGCTCACCAAAAATATATCTAAAAAATGTTTTACACGTGGGAAAAAGTTTGATATCCAGCTGTGAAAAGGGTTCTTCACTGCCAGGGCTATAAAATGATGGTATAGTCTTCTAGAAAAATATCTGGAGTGCTTGAAACAGGTTTGGATAGTTATTTAAAAGAACATCACATCGAGGGTTATTTAAATCAATAATCATTTGTTTCTTAAGTCTGATCACAACTAGAACTCCTGAAATATGATTCTCATATTCTATGAAATATTTTCTCCATATGAAAGGGAGTTTGGCTTAAGCTTTAAATAAGATTCCTGTCTTCCTCAGGACCAACAAGGATATACTAGGGGTTATTTAATCTTTTTATTTGGTTGAACTTAATAGACCTGTGCCTGTTTCAACCTTATAACTATTTAACAAATGATTGTCACTAGGGTACAACTAGTCAAAAGTTATAGTTAAAGCTCAGCACCTGTACATTTCTCGAACGTTAATTACAAAAGAAAAAAAATGATCTTAGATCAAATCTGTTGAAACCTGCCATGAAGCATAAGCCTGGAAGTTCTGAGGGATCCTGTTCCATGGAAGCAACATGTACCAAAATCATCCTGCATGAGAAAGCTCATACTATGAGTATATGGTGAGGTGGGTGGATAAACATAGCTGAGCGATTTATTTCTTGATCCAATCAGTCACCTGCCCAATTCATCTGACATATTTAAAATAAAGTTGAAATGTGTAAATGTAATGAACCGGTTGGTGTTAATAGATTTGGTGAATCTAATTATTAAAGGAAAACTACAGCCTGTTTCTCCTAATGGTGATTCTTATGGGGGGGAAACACTTGCCAATCTGTCAGATCGCTGCCTCTGCTCTGAGAGTAATGAGCTGGAGTTCTCCTTTAATTATCTGTTTACAGTCTAAATTAGTAACCCAGCTATATAAAGAAGCAGCTTTGCAATGTTTGTGTGTTCAGCACCATAAATATTTTGCATAAGTTTGTAGATAAGAAGCTGAGTAGGTGACAACCTGATGAAGAGCTATTCATGTAGGAGTTGAATCAGGTCATAGGGCATTATGGATTTTGTGGGAGGAGAAAGATCTTTCCATTTTGTAATGTTTTAGAGTAGAAGTTCCTCTTGCCCATGATCTTCTCCAAATAAAATGTTCAGCAGGCGAGGCCAATCTGAACTAGTGAAAGCAAACTGTTCTTATTCAAGTTTAGTTAAGGATGATTACTAATTTGAGCCAACTTTCTGTAACTAATTACATATGGTAGACAGGTACTTTTACAGTATATCAACCAGCCTCAGGCTACAGCAATTGATTCAAGTACAAAGTCCCACACACTCTTAAGTTGGTGATGCTTAAACAAATTCATTGCAGCCACAAACTTTTACAAAGGCTACACAATGTTTTGGGGTAGTTTACTGTATGGCTGCAGTAAAACAGTTTGGCATATGAAGACTGTGTGAAATAGTCGTCTCCGTGGTCATAAAGACTATCAACCATATAAATGGAAATATAATTTGGGTTGTTTGTGTTCTGATTCTTCAATGTATTCATTTTGTTAACTATTACGCTTGCTGCATTATTGCGGAAATCTATCTGCTGCCTGATCCCAGTCCCCTATTTTCTAATGATCTAGTCTTCTTGCAGGGGAGCGCATTCTAAGGCCTCTATGACATCTGGGTGAAAACTTTTTGGATTAAGATTTTGTCTTAAAGTATTTCTGACAGCTGCAAGCTTGCCCTTATTAATAATAATAATAGTTTTATTATTTCTAGTGGATTCTGTGAGCTCATACAAAACTAAATATTACCATGCATAGTCTTACCCAAGAGCCTTTAAATTAATTAGGTACATCCTGGGGGAGTTGGGCTCCCATATTTTTATTCAGGAACTGAAGCTCTAGTGAACATGTCATGTACTGGTAGCCGAAAGATGCCCATTAGTTCTGTGTATGGATCAGTAGTTCCTATCACACTGCCCCCTTATTTCTATGTTCTGAGGAAGTGCAGGGCATTGTATGTTTGCTTTTGTATGTTTTTTTTAGTATCATAACTGCATAGTTTGAGCTATGAATAGCTACTCGTCCAATGCTCTAGAAAACGCAAGAGTTTTATAATGTAACCAGTGTCAGACTAGCCCCCCCTTGAGTATTAAATTGCACCAAAATAGTAAGATAGATGATAGTATGAGTTATATAAAGAAAGTAAAGCTTTACAGACAAAAAAAGAAGTAGGATACAATTAAATCATACGGACTAAAGAAGAGAGTGAAGAGAAAAATCCCAAGATGAACCCATGATGTCTTATTCCCTGGTTGATCACAGCACTCCAGTCCAACATTGTAACCCAACATATGTTCCACCTCCAAGAGGTAAAAACAACCTAACCTAAAAGTGTCCAATAAAAATACACGTTTAAATCAGAATGACTGCACTGATGTCCACATGAGCCTCATTCTCTCATCACATTGCTATCCCGTTCCTTATGTATGTATGTATGTATTACACTGCGCTTTACAGAGGGAGAGATTCATCATTCACTTCAGTCCCTGCTCCATGGAGCTTACAATCTAGTTTCCCTATTCAGTCACATACACATAGACCAGGGGTAGGCAAACTTTAAAGAGGAGGGAGCCATTTTGCTTCCACCTCCACCAGCGACAAATCTTTTTGAGCCGCAAAGGGGGAGGAGCTCACGCTATCGATCATATGACCTGTCGACATCAAATCAGAAGGAGCATCAGAGGTCATTGGCGGGGTTAGGGAGGTGTGCAAAGAGCCACAAGACAACAGCTGAAGAGCCGCATATGGCTCTAGAGCCACACTTTGCTGACATAGACAGACATAGATGTATGTATTTGGATTGTGGGAGGAAACCGGAGTACCCGGAGGAAACCCACGCAGGTGTGGGGAGAACATACAAACTCCATGCAGATGAAGCCCAGGGTGGAATTGAACCCAGAGAACAGCGCTGACCACTGAGGCACTGTGCTGCCCCGGCTTTATGGCTTTCTAAGATAGGACTAGGGTGATAGACATGCACCAAAACACAAAACTGGTCAATAATGCAGGAAAAATTAACAACAGCAAAATAATTGCAAAAAATATATGTACACAACCTCAAAAAAGCAATAACTGTACAATGTTCACATAACACATGTCCTCCGCTGCCAAGCTGAATAGTTGTTGGGTTTTTTTTGTAGAGTTACTGGTCCTTTTAAATAATTGTGTCTTTATTTCCTTATTACAAAACAAAGTTGAGGGATAATTGATGGCCACTTTAGTTTTCCACTGAATTCAGCAGTTAAGGAAACAGCATTGTTTTAGGCAGCGCAGTGCATACAGACTAATGAAGTTCAATTAAGTACTGCACTGAAGATGCTAAAGGTTAATTAATAATGGATTCACTGGTGCTTATCTTATCAGTCCCGCAACAAGAGTAAATTTCAGCAAGATGGATTTCCGCTGCATCCTGAGAATGGGCTGGAAGTCTCGGTGCACATACATAACCATGTTTAGCTTTCAGGCTTAACAAAATGAAAATATTGTGCGTCTCACTCGTGCGTTTAAATCCGCAGCTTTGGAAACAACAGTCCTGAAAATAAAAGATGGCACACTGTGCGGATATGAGAATGTTTTGTGAGATGTGTTTATATGGCTTCAAAATTTCTAGCATCTTTGCAAAATATAAGATATCCAGACTCCCCAGCGCTGGGAGACGTTTTATTTGGCACCCGAGGTGAGGACAGAGATTTGGCGGGTTATTGACTAAAGTGAGAATTCTCATCACTTCGGGTGGCCACGCCCTGATTCTCTACTCCTTACTGACTAAACAGCGGATTCCCATAGCAAATCCACGACTGCGTCAGTAGCCGTCTGCTGTGTAGTGTGTGACTGTCGTTAGCTGGCGAATTCGCCACATCGCAGAGTTTGCTGAATACTCGAATATGGGGAAGTGTCAAATTCACACCTTTACGAGTCAATTCAGACTATAGTCAATAATCCACATAGTGTAATTAGGGCTTAGGTTGATTAAGCACAGGGTTATTCATCAAAGTGAGAGTTTAACTGTTGAAGTGAATTCTTATCACTTTGGGTTGCTGCAATCGTCAGAAATTCTCTATTCCTTATTCACTAAACAGAGGATTCCCATAGCGACGAAGCCACAGTATCAGTAGCACACTGTAGTCAGTAGCACGGCGTAATCAGGAGAGCGGTGAAGTCAGTAGAGTGGTGTAGTCAGTAGAGTGGTGTAGTCAGTAGAGTGGTGTAGTCAGTAGTGTGGTGTAGTCAGTAGTGTGGTGTAGTCAGTAGCGTGGTGTAGTCAGTAGTGTGGTGTAGTCAGTAGCGCGGCGTAGTCAGTAGTGTGGTGTAGTCAGTAGTGTGGTGTAGTCAGTAGCGCGGCGTAGTCAGTAGTGTGGTGTAGTCAGTAGCGCGGCGTAGTCAGTAGCACACTGTAGTCAGTAGCGCGGCGTAATCAGGAGAGCGGCGTAGTCAGGAGAGCGGCGTAGTCAGGAGAGCGGCGT
>JAKJJM010126788.1:0-15181 GCA_021901965.1 Pipa carvalhoi
AAAAAAAAAAAAAAAAAAATTAATTTTGGACTTAAGTTTTGCCCTATGTGTTACAAAAAAATTGTTTGTACTAAGGCTGAAAATAAATATTATGGAAGAATCAAAAACTAAAAATACTGATATTACAACTAAAACTGGAATGTCTGTCTAGTGATTCATTTATTCCTGCAGAAAAATGGCATATCTTTAAAGAGCACAAATATTCTAACTAACTTAACAGGAAATCTGATCTGACAAGATTGTCTGACTTCCCTAATAACAAGCGTTAAGATAGCATGTCATCTATGACTAAGCGCAATTCGCGCAAAACCCGTAAGATACGGTTTGTTACCAGCTTGCATGCCTTCTAAATTTTATTAATAGATTTCTCAAGATTACATTTATAATATAACATTTATAGAAGACATGGAAAACTCCAGGTGGACCCAGGCCTTAGTGGGTCACTCCAGCCCTGCCTTGAAAGGTTAGAGTGAATGTGGTCTGGTCTGTAAGGTACAGGCATGTGCTTTTCCTTATGCATGCCATTTAGTATACTAGTCAACCTAAAGCCTTAGTGCCCCTTTAATGTACTGTATTTTTATGTTACACACAATATTTTAACAATTATGTTATTATTGGTTTAAAAAAGTAGCCTAAGGAATTCTTCATTAATTAGTATTTAATTGACTACACATGCTGCTGAAATTTTCAGCAATGGCTTAATGCCATGTGCAGTGATCACGGGTAAAACAATTCTATCCATCATTATAGACGCTTGTGCTTGTAGATATGATGTTTACAATCTGGACAGAAGTGATCCACATCCTTGCAGCTGTCAATACAGCATGGAATCAAGCAGCAACCCAACACGCACCTAAAAAGAAATACATTTATAGTAAGCGCAACAAGCGATCAGGTAGCTACTAGTACGGCAATCATTTAGAAAGTGGGTAAGCTTTTTTTTTTTTTTTATTTACAAGGTACTGTGTAATTGGCAGGTAACTAAAGTAAATACGTTGATATAGTCAAAGTATACCTTATATAAATTGTCCTAGTTTTCAGGTGTGTTATTTATGGATGAATACTCCATGTTTAATAATTAGTGTTCCCTTAATGTGCCAGGGAAGCAACTGGAATTATAGCCAGCTAAATTTGTGCATTACATTACATCAATCAACCTGGCAAGGCACAGGGCTGCATAAAATAACATGCTATATGATATATATATATGTAATTTTTGTACAAAAGAAGCTATACATGTGAAATACATATTCTGTATATATTTACCTATGGTGGTCCTTATTATAAATTTATATAATTAATGTTGTGGTCTCATTAGTGTTCACAGTGACGCGGCATTAGAAGCCCATATTTGTATTATTAGTAGCGCAGACTTAACGGAGCACTTCACATCGCATGCTCATGTACAAGTAAGTTAGCTATTCATCAAGCGTTGGGGTCAATTTCGGCAATGTTTTACTTCGCTAGATCAAAATGGAAAATCAGTTTATTGGTGACTAGACCAACTGACTGCAATAAACTGCACATGATGCTGTTCTCTTCTTTGATTGGTGGTGGGGGGTGGTGGAGGAGGGAGAGGATAGAGGCAAATTCATAGCTGCTCTATGCATCTATTCAGACTTTAGTCAATGAAGCCCAATATCTTACAAGATCTTCCTGTAGGGAAATATATTAGTTTTTCTAGTGTTTTGCATCATATAGCCCATCTGGATGCATGTTAATGTTCATGCTATAATGGTTCCTGTGCAGTCTTGTGCCTGATAGCCTTCCATATATCTGATCTGTTTCTAAGAACCACCTTCATGGATTGTTCCTTTCCCCTTTCAATTTTATCTCCCTTTAAGCATCTTACAAATATGACAGAGGCTAAACCTGGTAAAACAAAAAAGCCTGAATTTTCACAATATCTGTTTCCTCCTCCGAACAACTGTAAAATAACCCAATGCCTTTATTTCCATATGTAATAGCAACACTTACCCAAAGATAAACAAGAGACATGACAGAAGAATGGTCAGAACGCCTGATTTGTATTTAATTTCTGTTATACATTGTTGATTGCAGTATGGGCAAAATGCCTGGCCTGGTGTGTCTGACAGATACTGTTTCACAATTACTGTTGTTACAGAACCTATTTAAGGAGAAGGTTTTACTTTATTATTATTTAAAAAAAAAATTATATACATATTTAATTAATTATAAATAATAAACACAGCACCAAAAATGTTTTCTTGTCTCCTTTTTTAAAATAAAAAATATATTTCTTTTCAAGGGATACACACAGCATCTGCTTAAAGACTGAACACCTTGCTTTTATTACCATAAAGTAAAGTCCAACTATTGAAATAATTAGTAAAATTCTGCCCCCGGAGAAGGTTTCTTTAGAAACCTATTATGTATAACATAACAATAGTTTAAGGAGGTTAACCATGATAAATAACAATTTTGACCCTTCCAAATTAGGATGAAAATAATTTTATTAAATTCCCAAACTCTACCTCCTATGCCTAGAAATTATACATTTTACATGCTACATTAATAAGCATAATCCTCAAGGACACTGTTTTGTTTATTTGTTATGAGCCTTAACACCTCCTTGGACTCTTATTTTTCTTTTTAATCAGAATTACAGGTACCCAGCACACAAAGCTGAGATCTGTGATCGTCTTTAGGAAAATATGCATAGGGTTTATATACCTTTGTTTACTATAAAACCACAAATGCCTCTATAGAACAATTGCTCTCACGTGTTGCTGTTATATGTATTAGTTACATTTTAACAGATTAATTCAATCAAAAATGTATAAGATATGACTCTAACCTACCAGGTTGTAGCGCACCTGATGCTTCGTCAGAATAGGCCGGTGGTGGGCCTGCTGGATAAAAACCTGGACCAGATTCTAGGAAACACATATGAAATTATTAAACATGTATTATTGATCTAGTAACGGAGATATTATCAGCTTTGCATTTAATTCTCAACAAATGTGGGCGTAAACATGTATATCAACATTAGGTTGTCATTAAGATGTAACAGGAAATAGGTTAATTTGGTGCGAAGAGTAGCACACATTTTCCTTTTCACTACAGTATATGCAACCAGACTAATATGGCTGTGACTAATTTCTAACCACCATAATTTATTCCCCAAGCGGAGCATAACAATCCTTTAGAACATGTCACATTGGGTTGTTTCTTTATACTTTATGTTAAAAGTACAATAAGATGAAATATATAATTTTGTACAGAGCATAACAATATTTGTTTCAGCAGATATCTTTAAGGACAAACCCTACTATATTCCACGTGACTTCTTGCTATATTGTAAAGGACGTATGGTATAAGGTTAACCATCTAGTTTTGGTTTTCATTATTTGATTGAGTTCTGAAACTTTTTGATGCGTCAGTAAGATAAATAGTAAAAATCAGTAAAAAAAAAATATGATCATAAACCCAAAAGCTCCTAGTTGTGTTTTTAAAATGTTCTTTTGATTGGAAGCTGCTTCCCATTAACCCCCAATTACCCCATTCTGCTTTAAAAGAGCAAGGTATTTTTGGAAACACCAGATGACAGCAGAAGGTTGAAAAAAAAATAAGTATTTCAGGCTGATGATGTTTATGTAAGTGGTACAGAGTCAAAATGTAAAATGCTCGGGTTTTGTCCATTATACATTTGCAATATCTGACTCATTGGCTCTTCAAGCAGAGTTGAATAGATCATATTTAGTATGAGACATGGTTTCCAAGTCCATTTACACTGCTAGCTGTGGAAGTCATGCATATCACGGACATGCCAAGAGCAACAGGCTCATAACAATGTGTTATTTTGTTTAAAGACATAAGCCTTGTGATTTATAAATATTAGTGTGCCATACGATTGAGAATATAGAGCTAATTATTATTCTCAGTTTGGAAGAATCTTGAATTTTGTTGTGTTACATGTAGGGGGAAATGTAAAATATCCAGATGAGTTGGTGAAATATATATTGCACTTTGCTAAAGAAATTTTCCATAAAATGTCATGTCTGCTTGCTAAATAATATGAGAGTTACCTAAAAATGTTATTAGCAATGTTATCAGGTGTTGTCTGTAAGGTGCCTGTGAAACTGTGCTGCCAAGCTTGGCACCGTGTACAGTATAGTTTCTAGGGATTACTAGAATTTTGAAAACAGTTGCTCTACTTGAGAAACTGGAGTAAATCTTATTTAAGATCACTTTGGGTACCTGCTGATGATAATTTCATCCCAGGGTCCATATTCACTGTGTGGGATTGGACAGCGCTTGGTAATGCTGGGTTTACCCCTAAACTTTCAGTAGATGGAGTTGTCTCTGGATATGACAATGGATGTGGTGTAGTGGTGCCTTCATTACTCATGGCTGCAGTCTAAAACCATAAAAGAAGTTTAACTGTTGTTAGCATGTATTTTCTAAGATCAATACACAGTAGCTAGTAGAAGCTGACATTGTATAGTAGGTCTCTGTATTCACTATCCCAACAAGTGTTTAGTTATAGGCTAATACCTTTCCACCCAAAAACATAGGACCAAAATAACAAATGTAAAACTATGATGTATGAATTAGAAAGCTGTGGCAGCGCAAAAAGAGAACACAGAGGGAGAACCACCTGGTGTATTACCTCAACAAATATTGTGACTATAATAAAGTGAGCCAGTGCTTAAAGAGAACCTTGTTCATATAAAAGTGAAAAAAACATATAAAGTTGTGCTGAATAAATGCTATAATCAAAGCCAATTAAAAATATGGTATTTATACATACAGGCATATATTAGCCACAATTTAATACATTTAAACTTGGAATTCCCATTTCCTTTCCAACCTATAATCCAACTGAACCATAACTGAGTGTTAGGGTAGATGTACTGGCTGTAATTATTGACTTATTTCACTCTTCTTTGATACATTTGGGAAACTACTATGTTCTTTTCGGGTAGTATTTCACATGATGCAGCTGATTTTTTATGCAGCCTGCCTATTCAGTGCTTTTTTCAGGAAATTCTCCAGGTTTTTTTGACCCTTTACACAACTCAGTGGGCCTCAGATGTCAAATTAAAGATGGCAAAGTTTGTAGACAAAACACAGTCATACAAACTTCTCTGATCCTGTTGCACTTTGCATGAGATTCTATGAAGCAACAGGTGCTTATGCAATGCAAGGCATGACTATTTACAGAGGGAGAGAAACTCTGCTAAATTTCACACAACAAAGCCAATCAGATATAGGAATGCTCTGTTGGTGCAGAGGCCCTAGGTGCATGACGGAAACCAAACTAACTGCTCAGAAAGGAAAGTTTAGGACTGTAACACCCAACTGCCAAACATGTATCCTTATTTACTGGACCCACTAAGTATTTAGATCTTTAAAATATAATCATCATGAATGTGGACTTTGGCATTATTTTCTTTTGCTTTGATCACTAACTGATAATTAGTATGTAATTGAGGGGAGAAACTTGTGCTCTAAACACTATTTAAATCCCAATGTTTTTAACACTTGTTAGCCTGATGGAGAGGTCACTCACCCCCCCCACCCCCCCTCTTCATATTGAGATACTCCAGGAGAGCATTTCTTAAATACCCTTCAAAACATTTTACCCACAATAGAAGTTAGACTTACAAGTCTATAGTTTTCAGACTCACACTTTGACCCCTTTTTAAATATAAGTAATACATTTGCTACACACTTCCTGTGGAAGAGTCCCTGTCATTATAGAGTCCCTAAATATTAAAACTAATGGTCTGACTAAGACTGTACTTCATTCCCTTAAGACCCTAGGATGTATATTGTCTGGACCCTGTGAGGTATCGTGTTAAGACGGTGTAGTACTTCATCCTGAGTTAGACATGCAGCATTTAAAGGAACATTTACTTTCTCTCCATTTAATCTAAGAATTAATTTTCCTCTGAACACAGTGGGGAAAAACTTGTTTATCAAATTTGCTTTCTCCTCATATCCATCCACAATAAACCCATTGTTATTTTTTAAGGGGCCAAAACTTTGTTTTAATCTATTATTTATGTAATTAAAGAACTTTTTTTTAGGTTTGTTTTACTCTCTTGGGCAATGAGTCTGTCTCCAGCTTAGCTGCTTTAATTTGTATTTTTTACATAAATTTATTTTGAACTCTATACCTTTGTAGCGGTTGTATACTGCCTTCTTGTTTTAGCACTGTAAGGGTGAAATTTATTAAGCCCGAATGGACTCAAATACTCAGATTCGAGTGTTTTTGGTCTTAAGCTTGCGAGATTCTCCTGTGAGATCATCCCGCGGGGATTTTGCTTTCCGTATTCCGGAATCGGATCTTTTGATCACAAGGTAGCCATCTCTTCTATGGCTACTAAAACTTTTGATCGAAAGATCCGATTCCGGAATACGGAAAGCAAGATCATTTCGCACAAGAATTTGAGAAAGACCGATAGCAGTCTTTCCGACAATAATAAATTTCAACCTAAATGCTTTCTTTTTGGTATTTATAGCCCCACTACATTTTTATTCATCCACATAGGTTTAGTTTCATTTCTATTTTTTTTATTCCCATGTGGTATGTACCTCTCACAATGAGTAGTCAATATATTTTTTTTAAATATCCCATTTAGTGTATGTACTCTTATTATTGAGAACATTGTCCCAGTCAATGATAGTAAGAACATCTCTAAGCTGACTAAATTTAGCCTTTCTGAAGTTAAATGTTTTAGTGGCCCCATGACAATAAATCCCATTAAAGGTCAACTGAAAATCTATGATATTATAGTCACTATTTCCTAGATGCCCACTTGTACCTTTGTTATACTGTCAGATCTTTTAGATCATGTTAGGTCTAGTGGCACCCTCTTCATCCCTCTTGTTGGTTCTTGCACCAGTTGAGTTTAGCTATTGACAGAAATCTGCTTTCTTTATGAGATCTCTGCATATGCATTTTCAGTTGTGTGTTTACTGTCCCTAATAAAGAGTTTTATTAGGACTGTTGTAGTAAAGAGTTATTGTTTTAGTCCTCTTCTCTATAAATAACTTTTGATCATTTACACTGGTAAGTGGAACTAAAGAGCTTTGTTTACTCTGTCTCCTTCCTCATTCTACGGTATGTCAATAAACTGAATGATTAATGATTTCAAGGGAAATTGGTTTTGCCTGTACAATGCAACTCATTTTGTCATAGAAATGTTGTACTTTGCACTTTCTTGCTGTAGTTTTAAAGATAAAGTTAATAGCAGTCACTAATGTTAAAAATTCAGTCTGCCGATGACCAAATACATGTTACAGTGGTAGTGGTGGTATTCTAAGACAAATTGCACCTTTTCTTATTTTCTTTATGGATTTAGAATAATCTCACTAGATTTTGCTTTATTTTTTTTTTTTTAGCTCATCTAAGCCTTGATTTTTTTTACGTAAACAAGAAAAAAAAAGGATGAAAAATCTTGAAAAGAAAGCTAAATAATTCAAAAACTGCAAAATATAAAATAAGAAGACCAATAACAAACAGTAATTCAATAAATCTACATCATACTAAAAATACATGAAGATGAATAAATCCTTTAAGAAAACATCATATTCAAGAAAGCATAAATGGCAAAATGGTGAATCTGGAATATTATTAATGTTTCACCTGATAATTTTAAAGTGGGATTTTACTCTTAAATTTAGAAAACAGTTATTCATTCTACTTTGAAGAAAATGATTATTTCTCTACATGTCCTGGTAGAGTTATCTGGTCATTCGATCTGTGATTACCCTTGTAAATCAGTGTTTCATATGACAATTAGGGCGAAATTTACAAAAGTCGAAAATTATTTTTTCGACTAAATTTTGCCCATCTTTCACCATGAAAATGGTCAATTAATGGGGGCAAAAAGATCAAACACTTATTTTTTCCACCTTTTCGCAGTGAAAAATGGGTAAAAAAGTAAAAAAAAATCATTTTCGACTTTTGTAAATTTCGCTCTTAGTGTGATGCCAAAAAATATATTTTTCCAAGTTTCCTCCTCAGTGTCTCTCTCTTAGAATCAGATAATTAGGTGGATATCTATCAAAGGATAAAAATAATGTTTTGCCAAAATTTTATCCACCTTTTCATAAAAAAAAAAAAAAAATTCAAGTTGAGATTTGCGTATTTTTGTCTTGTTTCGATGCCATTTATACGCATATCAATGCTATGATTTCTAGATTCCACCCCACAACAGAAAATGAAAACTCAAAGTTCGGAAATAAAAAATTGCGAGTGCTAGAAAAAAATAAACTATTAAAAAAGGGTTGAGTGTTATATCTAAACAAAAATGCTTCACTTCCATTAACTATTCTCATCCTAATAACCGAATATAAAGAATGGAATTCTTACCTTGTTTTATCTTTACAGTTAGTCCAACAAGAAACGTTTCATGAATAACCAATTCAGGTGAACACCTAATATCATAAAGTAAATGTTGAGGCGGGTTTAGAACGTAACCAGCCAATAAAAGGAGTTTGTAATCATAACCTGTGTTTAACTCACTAATGAACATGATTCATAAGGCATTCCTTCAAAAGATAAGGCAGCAAGTCCATCGGTGCCATTATCATTAGTGTTTTATGTATCTGGTGCTCCATATTCCAGGTGTGGTAAAGCAAATAATTTAGCAACTGAGGAAAGGGGAATGACTCCAAAATATTGTTCATTTTCTTATCCACTAAAATCAATAAAATAAGCAAAGTGCCTGTAATCATATCAGTGGTTCCTGGTGATTCTATAGCGTGTGCATTAGCAAATGATTTTGGTAAATTAGTGTTTTCTTTGGCTAAGTCGAATCCACTTTTAGACACTCTTTAAAGATTATTACTACGCTGGCATTCTATTATTCTCAAATGTATGTTGTTTAAATAATAATTTATTTTCAGCCACATAAACTAGAATGTTACATTTATCTTTACCTTACCTTCATGATAATTATATCAAAGTTAAAGAGAACTACTGAGCCCAGTGTAGATCCCTGTATAATTTAGAACTGTAAGGACAAGGCGAGCATAAGATTGAGCAGGTAGTGGGTCAAAGTAAAAGTATTGCAGCTAGTAAGATTGGGGTAAAGTATTTAAGGCTGGGTTCACATTAGCTGATTTTCAGCGGAGTTGGAAAAATAGTCTCTATTGTTTCCTATGGGATAATCCACACAGGCTATTGTTTTGCACCATAGAAAATAATGAGCCTAACTAAAAGAATTATGATTTTCCAGATTGGCTTTACAGGACTGGTTTTCTCTGTTAAATTCACTTGCTTCATCTACAAAAGAAATCTGCTAGAGTTATTGTGAGATTGGATATGAACATGGTTTGTTCAATTTGGAAAAGTCCACGCAAAGGTTTTCTGGCTGATAATGTGGTGTTGTGGGTTTGCTTCTGGACTCTTTCAAAGTTGGTTGAGGTCAAGCTTTGTTGTGTTCCAACATGTAATTCTTATTTTCTGTTTATGACCGTGATGGTTAATGTCAGGAAAGCTTTTGATTTAGTGGTGTGGTTTTAAGGGCTACAATGCTGTTAGCTCAGGGATTGAGCAATTATATTTGGTAAATGTATTGACTCTCTCTAATTAGAAAAAAGTGCATGTTTTACAGCTGGTTAAATAATCATTCTAGATGAAAAAATAAAAATTAGTTAAAACATTCAAACCGTACCACTAATATAGGACAAAGGTAAATACACTTTGTTAAAGAGAACAGATTTTCTTCCATTAATATTTACATTAAAGAGACATTATTATGCCCCATGTGACATATTTCTGAAAAAATTCCTACTTAAAGATCCAGTAACACCAGAAAAAGTAAATAGCTATTTGGATTGGCATGACAGATATTCCTATCCAGTACTTATTATTGGTTGAGTTCTCTCTCTCTTTTTGCTGGTTCCAGCCATTCAAGGACACTGTATGAAACTATATTATCTAGAGTTCTATAGGAATTAATAGGAGTAGGCAGAGCTAGTTTACTTAACAGATGTCAGGAACCACAAGGAAGAAAAACAGACTCAAAATAATACAAATCAAAAATCCAACTTCAAAAGAGAACATTTTAATTTGTACTGTGCAGAAATAGCTGCCATGCCAATCACAATTGATTTTTATTTTTCTGGTGTTACTGGAACTTTAAGAAAGGCAGGTAAACTAAAGGGCATAATCTATAGTTGCACAAAGCTCTTTTCTTCTCTGTAGGCTTGTATTTATATAGATATGCGGGAGCTGCCATCATTATGTCTTGCTTCGGTATAAATTAATCTGTATACTCTCTGTAGAAATAAGTGACCATTAATTATTGTTCTAGTAATGTTCTGCTGAGTCTTATTGGCATGACGTAGCTGAAATAAGTATGTAATATGGTGGTATCATACGTACATAATGTCAACAGAGAGAAAGTATTTTGCAAAGAAATATATATCCTCATAATTGAAATCATTTATAGAACATGAGTAGGTGATAAACAAAACTGATAACATTGCACATTTTCCCTTTAAATAAGTCACATGCAAAATAGACAAAGACTTCAAACTTCCTGATGACAAGTGAAAAGAAATAGTTAGAAATGTGACACATCTCGTTGATATTCTTAAAGATCAATGCATACCCAAGCTATCCAATTGTGATATTATTTGCTTCAAGTAATCATTACAAAATACTTCTTTACATTACAACAGTTCCTGAGCAGAGTTTAGCTAATGAGAGACCAATGGGTGGAGGTGAGCAGAGGCTTGCATTTTTAATTCTTGGAGTTTCCTTCATGTCCTTCTATTTAGAGCTTAGTCCATCCCCATTATTTTCTTATTCCTTTTAAAAATTTTTGTCCCTCCATATTGTCTTTTATTATCAGATTACGTTAGTTCACTTGATTGGAGGGTATCTGCTGTTTGCTTTGTGAATTTGTGTTTATCAATCAACCCCAATTCTAGAGACAAGAGTAGTTGTTGACTGCTGGGGTGCCAGAAACAGAGGATTGACTGTTGGTTGACTGTCTACTCACCTCTTCCTCTGCAATGAAGCATCCAACCTCCTGTATTTACACTGCCTGAACGTTCCGCAACCAAAGTGATTTGGAGGAGTTTGAGTAGGCAGAATGAGTTACAAAGATTTTTTGCTTTGAAATGCTCCAGATAACAAAAATGTACTGGTCCTGTAATCGTCCTCTGGTCTATGTGCAATATAATTAAAGTGCAAAAATACAAAGTATAAACCAAACCCTGTAAAAATTCATTAGCTTCCCTTTACACATCATGGAAGACATTGGTTTGAACTAAATCCTCTTGTATGTGTAGACATGAGAGCTACAACGTGGGCAGTAGTGATGGGCGTCTTTTACTGCATTGACACAGAAAGGAATAAAACAACAGCAGCAGCATAACCACCTGAAAGAAAAGTTTAAATTATTTAAAAGCAATAAAATATTGTAGAGGAATAAATTACATTTAAGGCGAAATTTACAAAAGTCAAAAACGATTTTTTAAAAACTGTTCGCCTGTGTTTCACAGTGAAAATGGCCTTTTTCACTGTGAAAATAGGAGAGAAGGTTGAAAATTATATTTTTGACCTTTTCTCCCCATTTTTTGACCATTTTTTGCTGTGAAAATGGCCAACAGGCAAAAAAAAAAAAAAAAAAAAAATGGGCGAAAAAGGGGACAGAAAGGTCAAAAATTATGTTTTCAACCCTTTTGCCCCCTTTTTGCCTGTTTTTTTGGCCATTTTCACAGTGAAAAACTGTCATTTTTGCCACTAAAACGGTTGAAAAATGAGGGCGAAACGGTCAAAAACGTAATTTTCAACCTTTTGGGCTGTTTTCTTCACAAAAGTGTCGAAAAAAAATCATTTTTGACTTTTGTAAATTTCGCCGTTAATGTTGTATATTTTCACTGGTTACCAGGTACTCAGGCATCCCAGTTATATTAGCGTAGAGTCTAAATAGCTTATATAAGCTACACAGTACTGGGAAGTTCTAACAGTCTATTTGAGCCCAGAATTGGTCTAACCTACTGATACTTCCTACTCCTGTCTTCCAGTGCGGTTTCTCCAATGTTAATTGTTTTAGTAACGGGTTAATATGGGTTAAATAGACATCAATATTTACTCCCCCCTCCCCCCCAATGAATGACCAGAGGAAATGGAAACACCTATGAAGAAGATGTTTTTCCTGATCTGCCAGAAAAGGAGGACATTTTCTTCTAAACAACTTTCAAAAACAGCTGAAGGTGAAAAACTCATTTTGTTTAAACATAAGGATAGGCACGTTTACTCTAGCAAGATATTGAAATGGCCCCACAGGATTTTATATGTTTAAAACAACAAAAATATCTTCTTCAGTATGAGCAGATCTAGTTTGGACTTCCTCTGCTTTTCATTTATTTTTACAATTGTTTTTTTTATTATTAATTTACTAGCATTTTATTATCTTCTCTAGTTCTATAAATGCCTTATTTATTATAATCTGAACTGCATATTGACTAAAAGCTATAGCTCAGTCTATTATCTACAATTAAACCAAGATCCTCATTATGGATTTATAAACCCAAAAGCTTGTATTTATTGCCACAGAATCTGCCACTCGCCATCAGCAAAAGGCAGTGTGTGTGCTTGCCAACGGCACAAATCTATGCAAACTACAAAGAATGTGGAATTTTTGTGGTGAAAAAACACCAAACTTGCTCCATGGACATTTAAGAAATAATTACTAAACAAAGAGACCTAGGAGGTTATTCTCTAAAGTCTGAATTGTAGTGTAAAGGTGTGAATTCACCAGCTAAAGACAGTTGCGGTAGACTGCTACTGTTGCAACTTTATAATGAGAATATTGTCGCAGTCATAACTTTACAAAGGAAATGTCAAAGCTTGAACTTTAAAAAATTGTCGCGGTGGCTACTTTATAATGGGAGAACTGTCGCAATTGCGGATTTACTGTAGGAATTCACCGTTTGCAAATTCGACAGTCGAATTCTCACTTTAGAGAATAACCCCCTAGTCCCAAACAGAGACCCCAAAGGCTTAACACTTTTAAACATAGCCCACCAATACCATATATAAATACTTTAAGCATGCAATGCTTCAGCCAGTTCTCGATACCTGTCCATCTCTTAAACATTGAACATTTGTTTTTATATTAATCATTTACACAGATGTTAATTTGTATTCATCTTCTCTCAAAGCAATTTCTGCTGACTTCCAGTGCTTGGGGCTTCCCTATGAAAACGATGATATTACTTGATTTAGATTTTGGGGCAAATATATCCAGTAAAACTAATTGTATCATGTGATCATGAATTTCCTTGTGCTGCTTACCTGTATTCTCTGTTTATTAAGCTAACTTGGTCCATGGCCCCTTTGGTGAATATTCTAGTGATAACACTTTGCTAACAAAAATGTAATGCGATTAGAATTTGGTAAAAATGGCAATATCTAATTATTATACTACATTGGGTTGTACAGTACAATTGGTTTTATTGCAAAGTTTCATAGGCAAGACCACTTGGAAAAGATGTGTATCACTAGTAGAGATTTCAAATGTACAACCAACTTCTTGTGTTTTTTTTTTTATTACCCATTCTTAGTTATTTTATATAATACAGGATATATTTCATTGCCAGCCAAGAGAACAATTCTATATTACAGAGAAAAAAGTCATCAATGAATGGAAAGTTCTGGAACTTACCCGCATATTCCAAGGACAACACATAAAAGATAGGTGAAAACTCCACAGCGGTAAAATACTCTAGTGACAACAAACTCATGGCAGACTGGACATTTAGTAGCTGATGGTATATCTGTAAGTGCCTCTGCTTGTAGAGCATTCTCTGCACAAAAACATACATTTAAACAAGGTACAAATTAATAAAAAAAACAAACACAAAACAAAGATTTCTGCTAAGTATCATATTTAAGTTGCAGAAATGTCTTCAACCCTTGGCTTTCCAGTTGTTGCCAAACTACAACTCTCAGTATCCCAATGATATACAGTAGATTGAAAAAGTCAGCTATTCAGCCACAGGTTAGTTTTGGAAAAACTGCACAGGTTGAAGATTACTGTTTAACAAGTAGAAAGTCAAACAAATCTAAATATCTTTACTAAGGGAAGATACAACACATCACTGTAGGGTAGAAATGCCGTTAATAGCTTCACACTTTCTCTAGGTGGCTGAATGCTAGAACAACAAATGAAATTCATATCAAATAAAGTATTTCTGAGAGAGAATCATTATCTAACTCAGGGGTTCTCAACCTGTGGGTCGGGACCCCATTGGGGGTCGAATGACGATTTGCCAGGGGTCGCCTAAGACCATTGGAAATATAGGGTTTGAATGGCGTCGTCCAATAACAATTAATGAATGGGGGTCACCAAATCACAGGGAATTGTACTAAAGGGGTCGCGGCAATTAAAAGGTTGAGAACTACTGATCTAACTATATATGGCACTATAAAAACTTGAATATTAAATGTCCAACCCCATCCACACAAAGCAATTATTTAAGTCAACTCATTAAGGATAGAAATGCTAGGTCCTCCTGGGAATGGAAGCAATAGAGAATAAAAGGAGGAAACACAAGAAATGGGATTGACGAGGTTCTAAGGATAAAGAATGTAGAACAGGATAGCTTTGAAATACACAAATCAGTATTTATTAATATACATTCAATTTATATACTAGATTTCAAATTCCATTAAAATATGTAATATCAAAAAAATAAATGTACATTTTGAGACTTTAAAACACATCTGCTGCTTCCCTCCTGGTTTTCTGTTTACCTGTTGGTCTAGGCTCAGTACTTGTTTTCACACTGTCAGTTGCAGTTGAGTGCTGGGATGCTAGTTTGGGTTTGCAGTGAGTGGAAATCTGTGACGTAGCTAAAATAATATAAAAATAGCACATTTAGAGGGCAGTAAAAAAAAACACATTCTTTCAAGGAAGTAAATACCATCCCTACTTATTGAAAAGCATAACTCCCAATTAGAGATGGACGAATTTTTGAAAAATTCGATTCGGCTGATTCGGCGAATTTTTCCGAAAAATTCGATTCGTTCCGAATTAATTCGCAACGAATCGGTTCAGCGGTGACGGCGACAGTAGCACTGATAGCATCAGCAATAGCAGTGGCGACGGCGACAGCAGCGGTGATAGCAATAGCAGTGGCGACGGCGACAGCAGCGGTGATAGCATCAGCAATAGCAGTGGCG
>JAKJJM010126793.1:0-12795 GCA_021901965.1 Pipa carvalhoi
AAAAAAAAAAAAAAAGAGAAATTTTCTTACAGTTTTAGTGATGAATATGGTATTTCATAGATACACTTATCAGATGTTTTAAAAAGTTGAAAGCGTTTCATGCTATTACCAAGCTTCTTCAGAGAGAAGGTTAAAAAAAACAGTGGATTTTTTAAATCTGGAATGTCTTTAAAAAGAGGTTCTGTATTAATATTTGTTCAAAAATAAACATTTTCTATGTACTGGCATGCTTTAAATTTGCAGATTTTGAAAGATCTGTTAAAGAAACAGTTTAGGCATTAACAGTTATTTGCCTGTCCAATTTTCTGGCAATTAGATGGGGAAATACTTGTTGGAGATTGAACTGTTCCTGTAAAGACCTTCTTCCTCCCCATGTAGGCTTCAATATTGATGTTATAGTCTAACACTATGGATTTGATTAGTGACATTCAATCATTTGGTGTCTTACACAATAATGAGCATCAAAAGTCTAATTTAGAAACACTATATTAGAGACACTGTGGTAATAAATGAATTAAGAAATAGAGCTCACTAATATAATAGTTCAAGCATGCATTCAGGATACAGTTTTTCTGCTTTTTCTTAAAACCGGATCCCCATTTTATCATATTTGAAGCTTTGCAAAATTAAAACACAGGAGTAATCTATTACAGTGCCATAAAAATTTTTTTTAAATAAATGAAAGAATTCAAAAATGTCACATGTACATTTTTAGCAAAATAATTTTTGAATGCACTCATTTCAAGTATTCAGTGACTTCCAGTGTTTCTTCCATGTGCACTAAAACATTTTCAATATGTTGTGGTTACTTTTAATGTAAGGCAATTTGCAATTGGACTTCTTTTTTATTTTTTTGCAAATTACTAAATTATTAAACTTTTTACAGGGCCTGAGCAAAAGAAGTATTGAAAAAATACTTATAAAAAAATAAATGTAATAGGTTGCACTCAACTTAAGTAAACTCAAATAATAATAATTCTTCCTCCACATAGGGATTTGGCAATATTTTAATTTGCTGTTACATCACTTTAAAATGTCCTTATTTTTTAATAATTAGAATGCAGTATGGGAGACAAACAAAAAAAATAAAGCAAACCAATTTTCCAGGGTCTAGTAACCCATAACAACCAAATAGAAGTTAGCATTCACTGCTATATGGATGTTTGAATTGTGAAATCTAACCTCTGATCAGTGGCATATTACCTTATATAAACTCTAAGCACTGTTTTTATTCATTATCAATATGTATTTAGTGAACAATTGCTGGTCTTTCATTCATGTTTGCAGGAAAAATTTCAAGCTTCCAGAGATCAGATCCTATATTACTGCAGGTCTATTGGATGCCAATGCAAATATCCTAAAGAAGTCAGTGTGATTGGTTGTTTGTTAAGAATCTAATTCTTCCATAGATCTATGTGAAAGGTGAGCCCATAGGCTGTCCAACAACCTTGCACTAGCTAAATCTTTCAGATAATGTACAAGCATCACCAAGAAGATCTAGTGGAATTTATAAATGAGCAGCTGTGCTGACATTCACTCATGTGCTTTACTCCATAGAAGAAAAGTTTAATTACAGTCAAAAATCAACTAACATCATTATTACCTGTGGCTAGTATCAAGTATCCAATATATTGTTGAATAGTATTTAAATAACATTTAAGAAACATCAAAGAGGAAAGAAACAAAATCTCCAAAGTTTGCAAGATGTTCCAGAATCATCATTATACAGTTTTAATAATTGATGAATTTTTGTGGATATTGAGTTTATTCTAAAAAATATTTTAATTACATTTTTTCAAAATTGTGACAGGCTGTGGATTATTGACAGAAATACTCATCTCATTGTAAAGTTTCTGAATTTGAAAAGTTCAGTAATAAGAAAATAATGTTTTGTGAAACACACTGTAGAAAAACAAGTTTAATTTGCACATGTGGATAATTTTTTTCCCATAGATATGAAACCTATGATTTTTACAGAAGCAACATTTCACATAAAGAAAGACAATAGTTCCCAAATTAATAAACAAGAAACATGCAAGAAATAAAACAAAACAAATACCAGTGTTGTTGCACAATGTGTTTTATTAATACACTTACAAGATTTATACAAATACAATCTAAGATTTCCTGAGTACACAAGTAATATTTTGGAAGAATATGGAAGTTGACAAATGCTAGACTCTGGTATGTTTATAATCTGTACATAAGGCGATATTATTTCTCCATGCTTTCAGTTCTACAATTATTACATTGGTCCCCAACTTTTATTATGTTGAATCTTTAAATAATTATCTAAAAAAATGATGTTCACAAATTTTTCGATTCTTGCTACAATGCCCAACTAAATTCAGTTTCTTAAATATATGAGACAGCAGTTTGTTAATTCTGTTTTGTAGGAATTCCTATTTTCTGCATATTACCAGTGAAAAGCTAACAATTATAATCACATGCCCTATAATGCTGTTAGTCAGAACTGGTACATGTATGATGCATTTTGTGTAGTACTGTGGGGATTGATGGCATTGGATATCATCAAATGAATAAAATATAATTTTAAGGTGACAACCTTTCCACAATCTAAGGAAATGGGCCTTTATACATTATCTCATTTATTAATCATTAACTTATTTGTGAAGCTATCATAGATCCACAGTTATGTGTTTATCTTTTTTATGTATCTAGAGATAATTTATTCACAGAACACACATGTTCTGGAATGCATTTACACTTATTTAATGTTCATTCTTGTAAAGCATGTATTTTTAAATATGTCAAACAATGGGCTAAGCAATATTTCAGGCATCACCTGAAAAATGAAGGAAGGATTTTCTTGGGTTGTTGTTGAGAACCTCTGACTGTAATACAGTAGTTCAGATGACTGGGTAGTAAGCAAATTAAAAATGGCATTTTCTGGCATCAAATCTATGTTTCCTAATTTTGAATATGTTATAAATTGGTAATAAACCAATTGTTGATGTAGCCCTATTATATTCAGTACTGTGTATTTACAATGCAACAGTAAATCACTTGCATCAGATTCCTAAACCTGGCCTTGGAACTTGCTAAAAAATAATGTTGTTTTTGCATTTTCAATCAGCAGAACTGGTAAATCAGTAAGTAGCACAGCTAAGATTTTCTTCATTATTGTTTTACTTACTGACTCGCCTGGGTTGTTGTACAGATTTCCAGAACAAAATGTAATTCATGTTGGTTCGAAAAAAGCAATTTAAGAAGCTGTTTTTTATGATAATTTTTGGTCATTTGTTCTAAAATACCTCTGAAGTTTATGCCATTCTTTTTGACTGTTGACTTAGGATGAACATTGGCTAAAGAATTGTTTATTTATAAATAAAAAAGGTACAAATGTTATGTTACAAGGTTATTGCAAGATTTTGTCTTGTTACTGTTCAAAGACCTTGTCAACTATGTCATAATCCAAAACAGATGTACAAAACACATTTTTGCTGAATATTTAAAAAGCACTTTGATGACAAAGCATGGGGACAATCTTCCTGTGTAACTCCAACTTAAGCTTTGCTGCAAGCTTTGAAATGTCAATCGAATGGTGATGCAATATGTGCACCCTGATGACTATCCATTTTGACATGTTCATATGGAAATAGGTCATAATGAACATGCAGAAAAAGCTGATGAAGTACATCATGAAATTGCCCCCATATTTTCATACTGCTCTTTCACTTTAAAATTCTAATTTATTATTATTAATTGCAAAATTGAAATCTGCCAATAAGGGAACTTTAGTCACTCTCACTGCTTATGTTTCAGATTTAACTACTTAACTCAAAATTGTTGCAACAGTGTACCTCTTTGTCAATTTAGATCAGAACCCAGAAATATATTTGATTGTACAAGTCTACAGAAAGTGGTTAACATGCAATAAAGGATCATTGTTATGTTGAAGCTATGGACCTGACTGGAAAGCTTTGATGACAGCATAAGAACGTGATGCCTTTAAAAGTTAATCATTTAAATATAGTAGCATTCTGGATACTGGAACAAAACAAAAATAAAGCAAAAAATCTATACTGCTTTATATTTTGTTTGTAAAGAAGTAGGCAAGTACACACAATATAATGAAAAAGAGCACTTAGTCCATAGAATTGAAGCACTGACTACTTAATGCACAGATAGGCTAGGATCCTTCTTGCATTATATTGTGTGCGAGTTTCCACTTCTTTTTTGGATTTATTATATAGCGGAAGCTTGCCCAGCATTTTAGGGAGCAGCACACCAGCCATTCCCAAAGAATTGTCTATTCTGCATTAACAATAATTTTAACATAGTTACTTATTCTTTAATACTCTTTAATACAGATTAGTTCAAATTATTTTTTACTTATTACAAATTATTCTATTTGTGGTCCAAGAACATTTTGTCAAAACTTGCATTCATATCAGCCTTTTAAGAATAAACCATACTCTAAATTATGAGAAAATACTGTTCTGCTCCTTTTACTTTTCCAAAAATAAACATTTAGGATACTGGTATGAGTGATTACATAATCATTAAACATTGGGATGCACATTTTGGTGTGTTTTTAACAGAATTAGTTTTATTGCGCACTTTTTGTAAATCTTCTCATATTGCATTAACAACTATGAACATTTTTAAGCACAAAAAGATTCTTATTTTCATTTTAATGAGGAAACAAATTTTATTTATATATGTATATATATGTATATATATATGTATATAAAAAAACAAATAATTTAACTCGCAGTCAAATCTACAGTTGAATACAGAAATTTTGGAATACTAGTTGCCCATGCTTTATATATAAATACTAGTCAAAGCATGAACTTGAAATTTACCAAAAGAAAAGTTTTGGTTTTTTTTTGTTTTTTTTAAGAAATGTAATTTCCTTACTCACAACAGTGTTAACCTGTAACAGTAGAAAAAGCAACACAACAGTTAGGAAGCCAAATTTGCCCATAGAGTAAAAGAAAAAGAGTTCTCTCTCATACGAAATGTAAGAACAAGCAGAAATTCCTCTGATGTTTAAGGTCCATAGAAATCATTGGTTCTCTGGGCATTGGAAAAGTCCTGTCTTGAAGTTAATATATTACGTACATGTTGAGATACATTACAGAGCCCCCAGGCCAGTAACTTCTGAGGAAAGCCTAAATATGGAAAGAAATTGAAGGGAACAAGAAAAAAAAAGCAAGAAAAAAAAATCTTCTCACTATTAAAAAAATAACACAATCACAACCAGAACAGATTTAGTGCAGGCTACGCCTTGTTGCCAAATGTTCACTTTTGTTATGAAAATATAGATACAATAATCCAGAGCATTGCACAGCAGTTATTACAAAGAGTTAATTATTGGAACTGCTGTGGAAAATGGTAGTTATTTATATACATATATATGTTTCTATTAAAAAACAAAGCTTTTTAGGACAGTTTAAAGGATAGCAATGCAAATATTGGTTACAGTGGTTTATTTAGTGCAAAGGTGTTGACAAGGCTACATTATACAGAAATGATACATAATACTACATGATAACTGACCCTGCACAGTAATACTTTTCTTTGTCATTCTACCAATGAATCCAATGCAAATGTCCCAACAATTAAGATGTTAATACCAAATGAAAAAATAAATACTATAGCATTTAATTCTGAATGATGGTGACCTGGCTTTTAAAATAAATGTCATGAAAAAATGAAGACCTGGGAACTTTGGGACAGTTGTGGATCTCTGGAGACAGAAAAACAATATTGCATTATGCAACTGACATTGTAGAAGCCAAAAAACATGAGTGGGTGATAAAGGTTAAGTGAATAAAGACTAGTTCCAACAGAAATAAAAAAAATACTGCCATTCATTAAAGTAGACATATTGTGTTAAATGGCAACCATTTTCCTTTCATACTGCAGTTGATGTTTTTGTCCATATTGACAGGTGTCCAATCAGAGAATTAGCCTTTAAATAAAACAATGTTAAATAGTGATTACTAATTGTTCATATGCACATGCATCAGGAGGAATTCATTAATGTTTTGTACTGTATACATTGAACCAGGGATGTATCCTGAAATGAACATTTCCTATAAAACTTCATAAACCTTGCAAATGTATCCAAAATGATATGCTGAATTGTTTTTATTTTGATCCTCTCTATGTACTGGCAGTATTAGTTAAATGGCACTGGGTTTTTCAACCCAATGCCACACTTCTTTGAAACACTCCATATGATGTGTACAGTTTAGACTCTGGCTCAAATCCCTTAGTCAGTGATGCCCTTAAAGCAAAACCTAATGTTTCATTGTGAAACTGGAATAGTTTATGTGATTCCCATTGTATGTATTCTGTTACCTCAATTTATGGTTTGTAGTAATATCACTATGAATAAATTAGCTTTGGGGAAACAAAATCTATATTTTTATATTGGGCCCTTCACTGTCTTGTACCCCCAGTAATTGCTGTACTCCCAGCTCTTCTAATGGTAAAACAAAATAAATAGGTTTAATATCAATGCATGGAGATTCCTTTTGACTAAAACAATACTTTTTACAAACTGCAGTCATTTCAGATACAGTTTGCAACATGCTTCTACAATGATTGCTAACTGATCATGAAAATATGTCTTTATCAAACTAGAAAATGAGCTCTTAAATCATGCATTCTAGATTTAATGTGATGCATTCAGCTTAAAGAAGGGCTAAAGACCTTGATCTGAAATCATACTGCACATATTTACTATTACTAGACATAAATGAGTACTTTTTATATTGGATTATATGTAGCTTTTTACTCTGTTTAATAAGAATTAAAATCTACTAAATAAACATCACAAGGGTTATGATTAAAACTGAATTTTATTAATGGCAAAACTAATGATTTCCACCTTTGCTCACTTTAATGCTAATTATAGGATGTAGTTCCCAGGTAAAGGTGTATAGATACTGCATAGTGGTTAATATGTGTATATATATATATATATATATATATATATATCATACATACACAAAACCATAACATTTGCACTCTCTTTGTAGTAAAGAGCAGCAACACACCAGGGACTTAATTTTTTTTAAGCATTAGTCCTCTACTAAAGTCCCTGGCGTGCGCTTCTCTCTGACTTTTGTTTATATACTATATATATATATCCATAAACATATACAGTCTCCATATTACTAGCTCTCTCCCAAAATGATCCCCTCCAGTGTTCGTAGATGTCAGTTCTGCTGGTAATAACTTTTCTGAGAGTTGAGTACAACTGGAAGCTGTTCCACAATTTCTCTGTCAGAAGGTATTATGGTAGCAGAGATGGACAGTAGTAGCTTTCTAATTGATATAAATCCAATAACGGTAGCTAATTTTCTCTTTATAGTAATACTAGTTTACGTTAATAGCTGATTCCATCAGAAACAAGGATTTTGTTTCTTTAATCTTATAAACGGAATATTCTGATGCCAGAATGTGCTATTTATAACAACAGAAAATAAAGATATAAAAGGACCTTTTGATTTTGTATCACACGCCATTTGCAACATAGTTGTTAAATTTAAATGTAAATGATTTAGGTTAATTCAAATTACAAGTGGCCTTTGAATGTTATGGATCTACTTTTTTTTTCTTTCTGTAAAAGATCCACAAATTTGTGGGAACTAAACTGCATTCAGCAATGCTCAGTGATAAGACTGATCCTTCTTTACTTGTAGCACTCTGATTGTGACATTATTAAAGACTGCCTTTTTGTTTAAATAACAACAATTATATATCCTTCAGCTATAGCATAATATTAAGCATAAATCAAAATCTGAATGCAAGTTGCATAGTATAGTACATGATTAAATAATCACCGGGAGGAGATATTTTACGAACAGAAACAAAACTGCATTTAATATTTTTTAATCAGTGTTGCTTTAATAGTTTTGGGACAAATTAACCAGTTTATACTAATCACAAGGAATAAAAAAGAATTGATAGTCATTCTGGGTTTCCAAAGCCATATATGCTTTGTTATATTTTTTCCTATAGATTACCTTAATTCTTTTGTTGCAACTGAAATGAACAGATTTTACAGCAGGTCCTTATTGTTTCAAAACCTGCATCTGAAGTTATTAGTAATAATTGGGAAAAGATGCTATGCAACTATTTATTCTGTTAATGTTCTGCTCCTAATCTTGTTCACCGTAAGTTTAGCCAGACTGGTAAGGTGCATGTTATATTCTCAGCCCCCAGTCAGTGAGTCGTAAATTCATTGGCACCGTGCAGGCTGTTATAATCTCATGGAAAACAAGAATTCTTTACTCTAGTTAATGATTAAACTGGATATTGAATAAGTATAAAAGGTCCCAAGTCTATTTTCATTCGGATTTTGACTGTGCATCCACTTCAGATGGATTTCTTACTGATTTTTACTTAACAAAAAACTAACCTCTTCTAATACAAACCACTAGCTTCTGAATAGTCTAGAACAGGGTTATTCATATAAAGAAGTGATGCGGTTCCTATTTAAAATGGAGGTCTTGCAAAGGCTGGGGACAATAAAATTCTTGGAAGACCCCGACTATAACCTGGACTTCCAGTTTTTCAACAATGATTTAGAACAATGCTCTTTTCATACGTTGGGTTTGTCTATATTCTTTTTCTGTGAATTTGACATCAGGGCATGGATTATTATGTTCACACAACATCCAGGTTTTATTTTATCCTGCTTTTCCTAGCTCTCTATTACTTGGGTTATCTAAGATTGCCTGATATTCAGAACTTTTTGCCGAGGCAGCTCCCACTCATGTCTTGAAGCAATAATGCAGAGAAGCAATGCTCTATGCACAGAATAAGTACATGCTTTGCTGTCTGACTCATGAGAGATAAACCCATATAAAAATATCTACTGTGGATTTAGTGGTCAAATAATAACACTCTGTAATAATATCTCAATGCAACATTTGACAGACACTTGAATGTAGAATTTTATACACTCATTGGTAGATATTTACTATGACCATTTAGACTTTTCTATTCATTTTATCTTGTTTCACTGACAGTTTTCAATTCCCTGTAAATTTCGAGTAACTTGATGTATAAAGGGTCGATAAAGTTTTTCCCCATTGAATTAAATAGTTATCGATAAATATTGATCAGTTGAAAGTGATACACTTTGCAGTGATTTCTATTCATTTCACATACATATCAATATTCTTTTTCAAGGGGAAATCTTTTTCAACTGTGGCTAAGTAAAGGCATCAACCCCACAGGGAATAATGGATTTTTGCTAGCCTAAAGTAGGCAAACACTTTTTGGTGATAAAATGTGCTTTGTACAGCTTTGTTATTAGGTAGTGATATTAATACAATTAACTGGTCAAAATACTTTTTGACTTTAGTAAATATATCTCTTTATCAAATGCTGCATCCAAAGCATTTTATATAGGTTATTTAATGGTGCAAATAATGTTAGATGATTGTTTTTGTTTTCCATGCAATCCCTTATACACAGTTTATGCAATCAATAGTATTAAGTGAATTTAAGGAATACCTTAACAGATATTATTTAACCTTATTTATAGCATAGGCTAGAATTTATTTACGCACATTTCTCACGTGTCTTTGTTTCTACTGGCATTAGGTTAAAGGGAGAAATCTGTAGTGATTATGGTTTTGCTCCTAAACAATGTATGAGGCTACAGCTTGATGTGTGAACATGATATTTTAAGCTGTGCAAATGTGCATGCATTCCTTCTAGTTTTCGTTGCTATGTTGCTTAAATCAGCTGAAGTTAGCCTAAAATTTATTTCAAGAGACTTCTTCTTGTTTCTTCTAGTAGTTATTGGCATTGATATTGGGTTCTGTGTTGAATATAGAATTGCCAGTAGAGAATTCCAAAGTTTCTCCTGGCAGATCAGTCCAAGCAATATCAAGCAATGTGACTTAATTCTATAATATTCATTAAATATACACAAAATAAGTGGGTGATAAATATACCAATTAGTAACTTACGATCTATGTTGTCTAATTTTTTTACCTTTTTTTTAAATAAAAATCTAGCAATAACACCTTACACCTAATGAGTTAAAATACTGTACTTTTATAAGGCAAACATGCCAGGTCACTTTATGATTCAATTTACCCCAACCTTTAAGAAAAAAAAATCAAATTAAAATGAAATAAGGTATAAAATTAAATAAATAATAAAACTGATTAAAATAAAAAAAGCTGTTGGAACTAGTTGTTTTTTTTTTTTGATTAATAGTCATGGAAAGAGGAGGACAAAAATTGAATCAGCCACAATAAACACTTGCAATTCAACAAAAAAGAAACAAAAAATAAAAATATTTCCTTTAAGTTTATCTACCACAGAATCTTGGTAGAGCTTTGTTCTCATCACTTCAATATGGAGCAAACTTCTGTCGGTCAGATTTCTTAACCCCACTCGTCGATGGAATTTTGGCAGTATAAGCAGGTAAATTCCCAGTGGCCCCTGCAGTGGCCGCTGCATTTAGTGCCAGAAGTGGGACAGTTTTCATGCCAAGCAGACTGGAGACAGGAACAGCATAGTGGGTGGTCGGTAAAGTTGGTAGGGGAGGAGGGGAATTGACGCTAACTGCAGAGGCAGCAGCTGCTGCTGCCAAAACAGCCATAGAGGTGGGGGTGGAGGAAGGGGTGGTAGACTGAGAGAGGTTCATGTTGAGGTCAACAGGGGTCGTGACGGAAGCAGTCTGGGTGCTCAGTTTAGCCATCTCTAAGCTGCAAACGAAGAGAGGAACAGGAACAAATAGGTTGGGATGGTCAAGCAAGGATCAATTTAGGAAGAACGGAATGGAACAGGGGGAGCAAACAAAGTAGGGATGGGTTAGATTGGTCAACAAAAGGAACAGACATGTGGAAGGTAGGAGAGAAAGAGAGAAAAAAGGGAAAATGAGGGTCAGAGGAGGAACATGTTATGTGTTAAAGAAGAGAAATAACAAAAGGGTTTTTCATGATTTGATGAGGAAAACATTACTTAAGACTGTAAAGAATGCCTTCAAATAGATGTTTAATGTCAATGAATGAAATCATTCTAAAGAATGCAGAGAATGATAAGGATGATAAAGCAGAACTTAAAAAAAAATGAAAACAGAACTTGAAAAGCTCCTGACCACTGGTATGTTTGCCTTACATTTGACTAAGCTTTAACTCTTATTCATATTGTGCTGCTTATTTTTGACAGAAAATGTCTTCTTAACATTAAACAGGAAATAGCCCTGATATTGCCTTATCACAAATCATACCTTATCATATCCGCTTAGAAACCAAAATATATATTTTATTCAGCACATCTGTTTGTGTTGTGTCATTGCACAAATTCAAAATCCTATTTATTCAGTGCTGTTGGTGCCTAAACACCACAATTTTTTCCATAAACGTCACACACATTGTTATTTACACAAATTAATATTAACATACAGTAGAAAAAAACTGTTACATGTTCATTTCACAGTGACCTTGACTTGTTTATTATTCCAGATGCATATTTTTGTTTATTAACATCAACATTTTTAATAATAAATGTAAAATTAAGTATGCATGGAAACAGGTGAAAGTGTTACTAATATCCATGCAGATAACGTATATGCCAACAAGCAAGAGAATAAATGTTCAAAGACATATAGACTGCGGTGGAGTATATTTTGAATTTAAACATATATCAGGGAATTTATCAACAGAGGCAATCTTTTCAATGGTCTGATAACCCATGGCAACCAATAAGAAGTTGGTTTTCTGGTTTCCCATATACCAGTAAATGCTGACAGCTGATTGGTTGTTGTGGGTTACTAGACCTCTGGAAAGATTACCCTTGTTGATAAATTCCCTTGATAATCTTATAAACTGAAACTCTGTGTGATTATTGATAAGCCATACCTATTAGCATTTCTATTTTAGAAGTTGAAACCCTTTCAGAAAACATGTGACCCCTTTTGAGGTAAACATTTTTAAACCCTGCCCTATTTGTTTAAGCCCTCCCATTCTTGGTCCAATTTAAGACTCACCCTTAAATTTGGATAGCTGGCAATCAAGAGTAATTTCTCAATGTTTGTTTTTTAATTTCTATGTGACATTTTAGCAAACATTTAACAAGAAGTATTATATCTGCACAGTACCCCAGGCTGAGGTGCAATTATTGTATATTGTACTGCTACTCATTAACTACTTCGATGCATATTTCAAATGAATAGAATAGGTTCGGTCTCAGTAATCAAAACAGTGATCTCATTAAATTGTGTTGTCAGAAAAGGTAAGTGGTAAAACTTCTAAACTGACTAAATGAAAACCTGCAAGTGAGTATATTGTGGCATCAGGTTTTTCATTGCCATATGATTATGTTATATCTAATCAGAGTTATTTAGTTTCTTCTCTTCTCTCCATTCACCCTTATACTTTTTTGCCAGATTCTACTGTTTTCCCCTCTTTTGTTTTGTTGTGTTCATTTTATATTTCATTGGCAGTGACAACAAAAGGATTATTAAGCAGATATGTGTAAAAAATAATAAAGTACTCTGGCAAAATAAAAAGGGGCATAGAACAGGCAAAAGTGAATTGTTTGGTAACAAAGTTTGATAAATATGACCCTTTAACATTATTTTGTTTTCCTCTACATTCACTTGAATTATCTATATGCCCCAGAGCTAGCATTCCTAATATGTGCAGAGTTTGTGGGTACCTAGTGATTCATCCAGGACTACTTCCTAGGACAGTGATGGCTAACCTATGACACGCGTGTCAGAGGTGACACACCGAGACGTTTTTGCTGACACACATCATGGTGCTGTTCGTGCCGCGCTCTCAA
>JAKJJM010126820.1:0-13605 GCA_021901965.1 Pipa carvalhoi
ATCATCCAGCTTCAGATGGAAAAACTACTGGGGAGAAATGCTTTTTACTATGGTATAGTACAACATATGTAAAGATGAAATCTGACTATAGTTCCCCTTTAACCTTTCTAGCTAGTCTGACTTCACCAATGATTTAATAGTGATTAAGATCTATCATTTGCTATATTGCATTGGGCGACTTCCCAATGGCAACATAATGACAAAATAAATAACCACAGTGTGATGATACATATGGAACCTGATATATGTGTGGCCAGTGGAGACAGAGGACTACTGCTAATTAAGTATTTCTTTTCTGAGATTCACATATATATACACCTTAAAAAAGGTCCATTTTACCATTTTAACTCACGTGATATAGCTCATAGACACAATATATATTTCAGCTATAAAAATAAATTTTTTAAAAACTATTAATATTTTCTTACTTTGAAAAGAGTAACTGTGGCACTATAGAAGAGGCTTAGAAGAAAAAGCACAATGAATGTTGAGGCAGTGGTCCACAGACTTGCAATTTCTTCTCCTTCATCTACAAACAGACCCCGGGCTGCAAGAAAAGTATAGAGACCAATAATTAGTGCTGCAGATACATAAAAGGGACTCTACTTGGTGAGGATACCTGTAATATTTTTATCAGGATGCAGTATAGAGAACATGGCACAACAGGAGAGGGTGAAGACAAGAACAAACACACAACATCTGATATGCTTTATGGATAGGCAATCTTTTGTAACCCTGGTGTTGTGGAACACAAACTCTCAGCATCAGTTTAGTATTTTAAGTAGATAGGAGCAATAGTTCCAAAAAGAAATTGGAAAACCAAAGTCAATTGAGCCTTTTTTGTTTTTCAGTAGTATACTATAAACTATGATTACATACAAATGATGAGCTTTACATTGTATTGTATATGCACAGAGCAACTGCACTTTGAATTATTGAGTTTATCAGGCCTGGCACTTTAGAGCTTTGTTTATAGATCTATAGTTCTCCTGATAACTGCCGCTTAACTATAGTGCCAGCACTCCCATTTGTAGAAATCATAAGGAGTTTTAAAATAGATGGACAATCATAGGTTAATGATCACTGCCTAACCCAAGCGAACAGAAAAAAACGAGGAAGCAAACACAATATGTAGAGTGTTAGTCCTGCAACAGGCCCAAGTATTAAGGAGTTTCTCAAATATGTTAGATCTTTCAAACTTTAGATATCAAGATGTGTAGGCCTTCTTTCAGCACCACCATGGTAAAATACATCCAATAACATTCTAAGGGAGAATGCCAATCAAGGCTGTAGGCAAGACTTGGCAAGCACCCACTATAACGAGAAAGACATCCAGATAAATTTTGTAAAGTAGCACATTGCATTATTCTTACTACATTAGAATAAAAAAAAAGGCTAACTAGTGATTGGGAACCAGTTGAATCCTTAGCCTGGTCATTTTTTATTTTTTTATTTTGAAGACCTATCGTCTCTCAAGAGTTCCCTTCGTGTCTGTTTGTATATCATAAAAGTGGCTTGTCTAACTTCCAGTATAGCCATAGCTAGGCATCTAAACAGTACACCTTCTGATAAACTTTATAATACTTTTTTAATATGCTGGCTATTCACTGTTGCATTCATTAGAGACACTGTATTTATATGGATAAAGTTTTCCTGGTCTAGAAACCTTAAGTGGTGTTTGGTTTTAATTAGTTACAAGACATGGACAAACTCTACCCCATGTTAATAAATTCCTTCCTATTTAATCATTTAGAATCATCCATTTTATATGCTTAGTTCTTACGTAGCATAAACAAAGGTGAATCGATTTATTAAACTAAAACTCATGTTTTTTCATTGTAAATACTTCATCATGTTGTGTTTGTTACATAACAATGACATTGGTTAGAGCATTATGCCATTTAAACCTATGTAATATCTGATTTAATCTGACTCCCTGTTTTATTCTTTTGTGTTATGGGACTATTTCATTTTACAAAAGACACACTTTGCTTTTATATTACTTTTTTGTGATCTCAGTATGCATGTTTGTAGTAGATATGCTGAATGCAGTGGTACTATTTATTTAATTGACACAACACAATGCCACTTTTGTACATTCCGGAGTCAAAGTTAAGTAATTGGCATATAGATTAAAAATTACTTTGTTAATTTTATGATATTCCTTTTAGGATGTTGAGATGAATGATGTGCTTTTGATATAAAGACACCTTTAGCTAACTAGATTTACTAGATTTACATGGATGCCAACATTACCCTTTACTATGAGCCCAAATTGTGTAGGCAAAGCAGTCTCCATGGAGGAACTATATCAAGAATTGACACCTTAGGTCGGATGGGTCTGAAAGGTCTTTGCTTTTAATTATATAAATCATTTTTCACTTTTCAGATTTTAGTTCAGTTAAATGCAAAGTCACCCTTGATTTTCAGGAGTAACCTGGAAACTTTCACGAAGCATACTGTTTCCACATTTTGTTCCATCTAAATCTATAATGGCTGACCTGTGCCCCTATCTATGTCTCTACTCTTTCACTCCATAATTAAACTTTAACTAAACAATATTTGCCTGATTTGCTTTATTTTTCTTGGAATACAATGTGAAACTTGTTCACATATTACACATTGATTTCTTGATAGAGCATGGGACTGCTATAGGAAAGGTTATGCTTTATTTCATTGAGTGCACCTTCCAATTAACTGTGCAATATACAGGCAGAACAGAATTGATAACAGCAAGACAGTTCTGTGAACATTTTATGAACCAGATGTCATGCTTGCTAATGCTATACCTGTAGATTTTGTCACATTCTGTAAATCTGCTTTTGCTGCTTAGCACAACTCATCAAAATATCCTGATGTGTTAACAGTAGTTTTTCTATTAGACTGCAGATACATTTACTGTGGGATACTGAGTTATTTTTACTTATTGCATTAGAGTAATCCCATTCTAGTTGAAAAAACCAGAAAACAAGACTAAACGTGGGACTATTTTTTTTTAATTTCTATTCAGACCATGGGCGAAATTTATTAAGCCCAAAAAGACTCGAATGCTCGGATTCGAGTCTTTTCAGGCTTAAGCTTGCGAGATTCTTGCGGGAGATGATCTTGCGAGATCCTCCCGCGGGAATTTCGATTTCCGTATTTTGGAAATTGAGTCTTTCGACCAAAAAGTAGCCGTAACTTCTATGGCTACTAAAAGTTTCGGTCGAAAGACCCGATTTCCAGAATACGGAAATTGAAATTCTCGCGAAAGGATCTCGCAAGATCACGTCCCGTGAGAATCTCAGAAAGACCCATAGCGGTCTTTCCGACCTAAATAAATTTTGCCCTACATCTTTATTCCCTTCCAATTTGAATACCAGTGGGAAGGTATAAGTTATACAGGTAAGTAATGCAAAAGCCACACTAAATTAAAAAAAACAAAAAACGAAATGATATTCCATCTATCATTGAAATCTACTGACTACAGCATGCTAAAGGTTCATTTCAGGTGACCCTTTCCTTTCATTTAAAAAAATGTCCTTGGGCAGCAATCAAAGAACATTACAAAATGTTCTTTTCCTGGTGTGGAGGAGGAGTTTATTTATGTTCTGATGCTTCACTTCCATTTTAAAGTAACAATAACCTTTTCCTATGATGATACATATGACAAACCATAAAAAAAGAGTTTTATGTTCTTCAGACCCCCCCCCCCCCAAATAACTATGATCTAGTGCACAGCTGGGCATACTATAGGCATACTTCTCATTCTAGTACATATCTGAGGCTTGTCTTAGACCAGTGCTACTTTAGTGTCTTTGGGTTTAACATATGGAAAAAGTAGCATGCAGAGGGAAAGAGATGAGTAAAATATGTACAAGCAACCACTAATGGCAGAGGGGTACTGGTAATTAGAGACAGCTTAACCCAAGGTAAAGACTTTTAGCAAATGCATCAAGTAACTATTTCCAGTTCTCAACATTAATTATGGGGTGAATTTGTTACAGCCCGCACTATTTGCATTTATGGCCAGTGTGACTCTTATATATGCCACAAACCAATGGCTGTAGAAGGAGGAAGTTTCATGGAGTACTGCCATCAAAGTTAACTTCTGCAGTTGGCAATAAATCTACCCATAGTTTGCTTTAGATTTGTTAGAAAGAGCTCAGAAGTTACAGGTGCTTAACCAAGGTTAATTGATGTACAACAGAGAAATGTTCATTGCAACAGATGACAAAAATAGCTATGTGATCAATCTGCTACTAGGCTACAGGCTTTAAGATTAGGTAGCAAAATATCAAGTTTGAAATGCAGGGGACTGTGCAATAAAAAGCGATTGCTAAGTGATGTATACTATGATTAATGACATACTAGGCACTAAGGCAGTAAGGCTACTGAACAATGCAACTGGTGGGTTTCTGTGGTTGCTTAAAATGTAATTGGAATGTAGGGTGTTATACCTGTTGGTGTGTTGGTAAACTAAGCAATGAGCAACATAACTAGGCAAACAAGCAACACGCATTTTAACAATGAGATACAGATCAAAGAACAATATTACTGTACTACTAAGCAAAATACTAGTCATTCTGAAATGTCATAATAATATCATTAAAACAATGAATTATCCCATAAAAAAAACTATAAATATGACAATCTGAAACTTAAAGAGTACAGTCACATGCATCCTGTATTGGTTTTGATTGATCAAAATATTTCTAGGGCCACACTGAGTTTCACTTTTATGGAACCTGCCCAGAAGTACTTATAATGCAAGGTGCACATTGTACTTCTTGTTAGAACCCAAACTGTAGATGCTGTACTTGCTGTATTGTTAAATTCCAATATAAATACCAAATCAACTCTTTTAGACAGAAACTCAACCCGTGTAAGTCCATTAAATCATTGTGGCCCTTCATTCATGTCTAAAGCATTATATAAGCTTGTTAGTGAGGAAGCCAGGAGATTAATTTATTAAAAGCTGAAGAGCAACACCCTCATCAGGATTTATTGAAGGGACATCTTTGAGCTACAAATCATTTAACCTTTCAGGGGCTACTGTCAGCAACTCCTGGAAAGCATGCCTGCATGTTTTTACATTTTAATGAACCTTGCTCTGTTCCATGAGTAGTTAATATAATGCTGCAAGCCTGAGAAAATTGACTGGTATTTTGTTTAAATATTTTACCATTTTATATCCTTCTTTTATCTAATTTGAAACATTAAGGGGTTCATGTTTTTGGTGAAGAGCCACAATTACAGCCTTTTTCACATAAATGTCATTATATCCACCCCGAACCCAGTTGTCAGTCCTGGTCTTGAGTCATAATTATTTTACAAAAGACTGGGCTTGGCCTACACATCAGGGCAAGGTTTGACGATTTTATGTTGTATTATGTTGAGGACATGAGTGCCATGTAGGGATGATCTGAGTTGCAATGCATGCATATATAGATCTAATTGGATGAAACTGATGGTTTGGTTATTGAATGACCAAAGACTATTTTAGATAGGTTAGTACTCAGGAAGAGGAAGAAAACACAACATGAAATAGCAAAGGGTCCATGTTTGTGCAATTTCAAATTTTATCAGCTAAAACCTTGCATCATGCTAGGCAGTGAGCTTCAGCTTGTAGTTCCCCGGCTCCTCTTTGATTCTAGGAGCTCTAAATTAAAATAAGTTGGAGAACCACTGATTACTAAGCATGATGTATTTAATTGTTATTGAGGGAGGATAGTAGTATTTCACAGCTAGATTGCTGAACAAATTGTCAAGTTGAATTTTTTTCTGTATGACAGCAACATGCTTCAATTTCTTAACAACATAAACAGTACATTACATCACACACGCCAAACATGGAAACAAACATTTTATAAATTGATTTTTTATTTCTACTTTTCAATTTGCAAACAGGGTTAATTCCAGATAATCAACAAGAACAGACAGACAAATACAAAGACAACACTTCCCTCCACATTGTCCCATAAAGCACTATGTTGAGAAAAACATGACTTGGAGTTATCAGAGCTTTGGTATAATCACTAACAGTTATCAGACATTACGAGGGACACATTCACATTAGTTGGTTTACCGGCGGACTTGTCAATGCTCCTTTGGGTCAGCTGTAATGGCAAACTTTCATGGCCAACCACACAAGAGAAAGAATCCCCTGCTTCCCAATCACTGCTTGTAATGGTTAATATGCTCAACATAGTAAAGATCTTGTCCTTCGCTGTCTTGTCCTCTATGATGTTGGTGTTTGTGTACAATTGTTTCGAAACCTTTTCATTCTTGTGAAGCCATTTCACAAATATATCATTAGGGCTGAAGCCTTTAATCAAGCATGTCAAGGTGCATGTTTCTCTCAAGGACAATTCATCATTGTGTGGTGGAAAAACATAAACTGCAGGAGCTCTTGAGACCGCAACTGCATAACAAAAGAGAGAGAAAAACAGTATATTTTAATACATTTTTGGGTATGACATCAAAGAGGCTTTCAACAAATATCTTTCTCTATAGTACTGGTTTTGATCTGATATATGTATTTCAATAGAGATATTTAAACTCTACAGGGATTTGCAGTTTGGAAGTGTACAGATGTAGCGAAGCAGATTTTGTCAGAATAAATAAAACTGATTTTGTCATTGGATACAAATCATCAGATTACCACAATTTGCTGTCACTATTTTCTCCAGAGGACAGCAGGTAAATGTATTTATCTGAACACAACAGAATTCTACAAAAACAATCCTTACACACTGGGGCATATTTTCTAAGACCATTTTGACCATACTGATTTGATTTACCCTGTTCCGCTGTTGATTTCAATTTCCCTGCACTTTTTGATTTCCCTGATTCATAAAGGATCAATAATAATGTTTCCCCATTAAAATAAATCATTATCAATACATATCGATCAGTTGACAGGAGCACACTTTGCAGTTTTTTCTATGAGGGTCCCGTCCATTACAGATCGATATCCTTTTTTCAATGGAAAAACATTTTTGACTGTGGCTAAGTGACAAGGCCAACTCCTTAGAGAATAATGGGTTTTTCGCCAGTCTGAGGAGGGAGAATTCTTTTGGGTGATAAAATTGTTTTTTTGAAATGCTTAGTAAATCAAGGCAGACTCAGCGGTATCATTAAAAATAATAATTTCTCCTGCATTAACTAGTCAAAAAACTTTTCGGCTTTAGTAAATGTCCCCCAAAATGATAAATGGCAAAGTCAGCTCCATTTGTGATTATTTTATTTAAAGACCTGACACCCCAGAAATAATAATACCACAGATTCTGTAATCCTCCAGCATGGACCTATATTGTTGGCTCCACTAAATCTGTATAGAAGACTGACAGATTTATTCATAGTGCATTAGAACAGGAATGTATAGACACTCATGTTGAGCAGTGAAAATAACTTACCCTTCTGTTTAGAGAGATAGACTTCCTTGAGCGAGGCTAGCTCTGAATGTTTCACTTTGCACACAAACAAATCATTGTTCCATTCTTCAGCACAGACAGTTGCAGTACCCTCTATAGAATATGTGCGGTTATCGTGGTAGACAGCGTCTCTCAAAGTGGTTTTTATTTTCTCTTCTTTAGTCCCCGATTTTTTATACCAGGTTATAGAATTCAAATCTTCAGAGTTCAGCATATTACTAACTAGGCAGGTAAGCGTGGCAGATTTATTCTCAAAAATACTCTCTAATGATGGTGGAATTGTGATTACCTTGATGGTAGAAGGAGTTGTGGTTTCTGAGGGGGAAAAAGTTGTATATTAGGTAAATTCAGCTTCTTATAAGATCTGATATAAGGATAAACAAATGTACATTATAATTATAATATTTTAAAACTCATTTATTTATAAAGATGGTCTTTTTCAATCATTCCTTGAAGGGGATGTTGTCTTTTAAGGCCTCATTGTCAAAAGTCCAATAGTAGAGGTTGGAATTCACATCTATTCGCCAACTTCCCCGTGTTCGCTTATTGAATAAGCTCTGGGAAGTGGTGCCTGTATAGCCAGAGGAAGAATCCTGCTCTCAGCTGAATGGTATCATTACTTGCACTAATATTGTTCATTATCTCATCAATGAAACAGGTCATTCTTAAATTGTGACATTATCTGTATCTGTGACCTATTTTTGGCCATTATGTGGTCATTTTTGAGTTGTAACACAAATGTTTGTTGGTTGTCATTTGTCAATAGTATATTTTAGATTAATATATTTTTTGGATAAAATTATTTATATGTTAAGGGGGTTATTGGCTAAAGTCCAAATTGTTGCATAAAGGTGTGAATTCACCAGCTAAAGACGGTCACTATAGACCACCTGTTAGACAAGAGTATTCGCAGCTTTAGACAGTGATGAGAAGCAAATTTGCATCTATTTTGGCTATATACTCAAATTGACAATTTATATATATACACACACACATACATATATATCTATCCTAACTTTTATATATATATATATATATATATATATATATATATATATACACATACATCTATAAGGACATCTATAATAGCAATCAAAACAATCCTCTGTATATTCAGAATATGGAAAATGGTTTTAAAATAAAAAAGCATCATTGGAACATACCACAAACTGTGGATTTGCTTATGTTCTTGACATGATTGGAATCAGAAGCTTTATGTGTAACAACACATGAGTACAAAGTATCCAAGTCCCACTCGCTTCTTTTTATGGAGATAAAAGATGTTGCCTCAAAAGTTCCATTTCCATCTGCAACAGCTTTCTCAGTTTTGACACCATCTTTTGTTACATTCCCATTCTTCTTCCATGTAAAACTTATATCTGCAGGACTAAACTTAGTTGCAAGACACACAATACTAACAATTTCATTGAAGTATAGATCATCTTTGTATGGAGGGTTGATAGTCACCTTTGGAGCGTTTATGATAGGCACTGCAGTAGAAGAAAACAAAATGCTACAATCAGATCTAGCAAAATCCGTTCATACATTTAATTTTATCAATTTTAAATTATCCTCATGTCAATTAATAATTTAATATAAGCATAAAAATAAATCCAATAAAAATAAACAAAGGAAAAAAACAACTTTGTACCTAAGAGACCACAGATTGTTGTTGTGCTACCATGCTTAGAAGGTAGTCCTCAATAAGCACATGGTTAATGTCCTATATCTGCACAGTTCCTATGCCTTGAATGCAGCTCACCATCTACCATTAAACTGTTAAAAACTAGAGTATTCTTTGGTTAACTATTGTTATCTAAGGTGTGGAATCACTTTGTGATTTCTGATGGTAGGTTTTCCTTAAGCTAATGGCAAATGAATGAAATTAGCATTGTATGCTTGTCAGACTCCTGGCCATCAGTATCACTTTGAAATGCTAACTTCCATGCTTGTAAACTATACAAGGATGCAGCTCTTGTACAGCTGAATATGACATCATTTTCTGCAAGTTTGTTCCTCTATTTGAGCCTAAAATGCAATTATGAAGAAATTATTCCCCAGCATGGCCGAATTGAAAACTGACCTGCATAATTGTTTTTTTGTCTTCTTCTGGATCAAAAAGGAGATAATATTCTAGAGGTTGAACTCAATATATTTTTTCAGCCTGTCTTTCTGTTACTATGTAAAAATACTAGTAACTTTAAAATGTTTTATTTGCCTTTATATCTAAAACTAAGGAGCATAGTTATCAAATGAAGAGAAAATTCTTCAAAAGCAAATGAGAATTCCACCAAATGAGTGAACGAAGAAATTTTATTTTCCAAATAATGTGCCCTTTAATCTGACTTTTACACCAAAATTTGATATTTTGATTTTAAAGTGCATTGAAAGTCAAAAACAATTTTACAGTATTTTATTATTTATGCCATAATAAACATTTTTGCTAATATATTGTTATTATTTTGCTCTTTTCATTGTTCTGCAATTATCATTATGACTGCTACTAGCTCCTTTTTTTAAAATTTGTTGTAGGCTGCTTTGTGGAGTAAAAGCAAGCTTCAATCAGATGCTGTGCTTATAGCCTGTAAATGATACAATGTAAATGGAGTCCAGGATTTGGAGCTAACTAACTTGCTTTGGGATGGAATGTATGTGCATTGTGTACAGCACGGGTCCCAAAACTTTTTACACAGGGGACCAGTTCACTGTCCCTCAGACTGTTGGAGGGCTGGACTATAAAAATAAAAAACTATGAATATCCCTATGCACACCTATGCACATTGTAAGTGCGACGGGGGCCTGGTAAATGACCTCAGGGGGCCGGACGTGGCCCGCGGGCCTTAGTTTGGGGACCCCTGGTTTACAGGATAGATCAAAAAGTGGAAGACATCAGGATTCTTACTCAAAGCAAAACATAGTTTAATTTAGTATTTTTTTTTTTTTACTGTTTCTAGTGCTGGACATGTATCTTTGATTGCTATAAGCAGACGTTAGTTGACATGGCTAAACTATTAGTTATAGCTATAGCTAAAGTTTTACGTATAGATGAATGCTTATTTCTAGGATTATGACCAGCAGAAGTAAATCACATTAGCTGGACTTGTTGCATTTTTGATAGAAGTCCAGTTGGTCTGGTTAAGTTCTACTAGTGATACCATGATCTGGATGAATGAAAACTTTCATAGAAGCTTTAAGAAATATGGTATAAAAATTAGATTTGTACCTATTTTCTTCAAAACCACAGTCTTGGTTTGGTCCAGGTGTTTGGAAGTGCAGTAGAATGGTTGGTTTTTGTACAAGTCTTCAGTTTTCACAGATGCCTGTGAGCTGGCAGCATAGGTGCCACTAGACTGCAGCACAGGGTTGTATTGGTTGGAAAGGAGGCTGGTGTTGGATTTATCTGTCCAGCTGAAGTTAATAGTGCCAGGGAGAAAATCTTTAGCCAAACAACCAAGTGCAGTGAAATCCCCAGAATTCCCGCAAGAAATGAGTGGGAAAAGGGATGGGTGTGATGATTCAGCTGAGAATACAAGCAGAAAACAATGGGAGGGGGTGAATACCTGTAGCTGGACTAGAGATGGGTCGTGGTTACATGGCAAAAAATGGAGTTATAGTTAGTAGGAATAGAGAGTTTCCACTGCAACTGAGGCTGGAATAAAAAAGGGTTAATGTTAATATGAAAAGCATTCAATACCTTAAACACTGCACCAGCTAAAAAGTCAAACTGAAATCTGAAATCTGTGTTAGCAGTCACGTTTGGCTGTATTCTTTTCACTTATTTCTCTGTTCCATGCTGGAATGGATATTCCCAGTTCTTACAAGGCTTGATGTTTATTTATCAATGGAAACTGCAACATGTACTTTGTGCTTAACAAAAGGTTAGATTAGAAAACTACATTTATCAGGACAAGTCTGAGTAATGTCACAAATATTATAAGTTTATTACGCTAACATAAACATCTTAACAAATTACAATGAACTAATAAATAATGAACATTCAGTTTGCACCTCATTCACTTAAAGTTTTGTAGCATTATAACCAAAATGATTAATCAGTTGGCGCAAAGATGATTGATGATAAAATATGGCAGTGATTTGTAACAAGATATTTTATTTTAGAATTCAGTAATGATGTTCCTATAGGCACTTTTCTTTTAGATTTTGTTCCCAGATTATGATTTGTTGTAGCTTTTTCTGCTCTTTTTCAACTGATATCTCACTATTTATTTAGCATTCATTCTTGCTCTCTGTCTGATATATCAGGGATAGACTTTTGCAGCTTTGTCTGTAAGTGTTTCAACTTCCCAACTCACCCTTCTCGGGATGTAATTCTGCAACTGTCAGCGTCAAAGATTATCCTATGACCAGTATCCGCAGACTAGAGACTTCATTGATGCAACAAATCATGCTGAGATACTAATCAAAAACAAGCGCACCTTTGCTGCAAGCTTACCCTATCATTGGTATGTCTTGTGCAACCCCACAGTAAAGATTTACCTTTTTATTCTTACCAAAGTGCAATGCATACATCAGTGGTTCATCTCACAGAACTTTAACGGACAGAGAAATCTGAGTGTTACAAGCAATAATGTCAGGTAAAGCTGCACTTTCTAGGAAATGATTCTATTTACTGCACTCACGCTATTATAAGCCAAGCTGCCTACAGAATTAAATTATACAGCACAAAAAGCAAGCTCCAGAGTTTTCATACAGTAAATGCCACCCATTCTATCATAAGATGAGTATTATAGGGAATTCATCCATTATACAACATACAGTCTAGACCAAGTATATCGTACTATTAATTCAGTATTTACAAGGTCTGAACTAAGGGGGTGTGCACAGCATTATTAAAAGGTAAGTATAAGGTACCTGATGCAGGACCAATTAAGAAATATAAGGGAACAAGTCCACCCCAAGACATTCATTTTCACTGACTATTGTAGAGATTTAATACACTATACAACACCCAGTCTAGATCAAGCTTATTCATTAATCTGTTTTAATATTCAGTTTAGGTATACATATATATCAGCCTGCCAAGTGGAAATTGGCCATTTACTTCATTTAGTTAACATAGAAGAATCTGTTCAAAGCAGTCTGATAATTGTATTTTATATATCGCCCAGTGTATTTTAATCTAAGCATTACACAGTATTTAGTATAGATAAGCCAGTACAGAAGATCAGCTATATATTGAATTAATCCAGTATACAATCATCAGCTCTGTCTAAGTGGTGCACATATTATATTTACTATATAGCAACTATGTATTGCAGTCTATCTGTTCTAAATATACTGTGCCTATTTTTTCAAACTGATCTTTACAAGGCATTTATTCAGTATATGGCATTCATTTGTCTCACTCAGCTCAGTGCTACCCAAGTTAAGCATTACAAGGAGCCAATGTAGTATACAGCACCCGCTGCTATCAAAACTAAGCATTACATGGAGCGAATTTAATATACAGCACCCTGTGCTACCCAAGCTAGGCTTTACAGGGACAGTATACAGCACCCAGTACTTCCCAAGCTAAACATTACAGGGAGCAAATTCATAATACAGCACCCAGTACTTCCAAAGCTAAGTATTACAGGGAGCAAATACATAATACAGCACCCAGTACTTCCCAAGCTAAACATTACAGGGAGCGAATTCAGTATACAGCACCCAGTACTACCAAGCTAAGCATTACAGGGAGTGAATTCAGTATACAGCACCCAGTACTACCAAGCTAAGCATTACAGGGAGCGAATTCAGTATACAGCACCCAGTACTACCAAGCTAAGCATTACAGGGAGCGAATTCATAATACAGCACCCAGTACTACCCAAGCTAAGCATTAAAGGGAGCGAATTCAGTATACAGCACCCACTGCTACCCAAGTTAACTTTGCAGGGAGTGAATTCAGTATACAGCACCCAGTGCTCCCCAAGCTAAGCATTACCTGGAGTGAATTCAATATAGAGCACCCAGAGCTACCCAAGCTAAGCTTTACAGGGAGCGAATTTAGTATACAGCACCCAGTGCTGCCCAAGCTAAGCATTACAGGGAGCAAATTCAGTATACAGCACCCAGTACTACCAAGCTAAGCATTACAGGGAGCGAATTCATAATACAGCACCCAGTACTACCCAAGCTAAGCATGAAAGGGAGCAAATTTAGTATACAGCACCCAGTACTACCCAAG
>JAKJJM010126951.1:0-13275 GCA_021901965.1 Pipa carvalhoi
AAATTGTTTGAGCACATTCAAGTGGTGATATCACCTTTGTTTAGTGAGTGCATTCCCTCCACTTCACTTGATATCGAGTCTGATTGAGCACACTGTTGGATACCAGTCACTTTTTTACATTTTTTTACATTTATTGAGTATTGTTTTTGTTTTTTTCCGTTTGCACAGAGACTTTATATAGGTGTTTCCAACATTTTTTGTATTTTTCTGATTTTTTTCACTTTTAAAGGGTAACACTTCTGTAACCCTTTTTTTCACTGTATATTTATACATATGTTACCATACATTTGTCACTGTTTATACTATTTTACTGTGAGGTAATACACCAGGGAAGCCTTTTTCTTCCTACTTTGTGTTTACGCTTCCCACAGTGCTCCTCTGATCCGCAGAAGCTGGTTTTGTTCTTTGTCTACACTCCACAAAGGCTTTAAGACAGTCAGCCTCATCCTTGGGTCAAGCGCAACCAATTCTTATTTTGAGTGACTTTTAACAATTTATTCAATTATTCATATATTTATTTACTTATTTATTGTTTTAGGCGCTACACCATTACAGATAGAATTCTTTCTATCTGGCATTTATCTGAAAGCAACTAATAACTGAAAAACTCAGTTGTTTATTTGCTATTCAAAGCCTATGATATTTGGTAAGCATTCTACAAATTGGAAGGTTAATTAGATCACCTCTTCTTAGCCTACCTCTTCTTTTACAGCGCTTAGCGCTATGGCGATCCTCTCTCCAGCTCTGCCTTTAACAGCAACGCTGGGGAGAGGATGCTAAGTGCTGTAAAGGAAAAGGTAAGCGGGCCGGGCCAGAGAAAGCCGCAGGCCACATCCGGCACATGGGCCGTAGGTTGCCCACCGCTGGTCTATAGTCTGTGCTACTGCTGTTTATGCAATTAGCTTTATACTAAGGGACTTATGCATTAAAGTGCGAAGTTGACTTATTAAAGTGTTCCTTTTTCACTAATCGGTGGATTTCCATAGATAGCTTTATAGCTAACAGTACAAATAGACATTATTATACGACATCATCTTTTTACCAGTCATTTGTTAATATTGGGCTCTTTATTTCCCAGTGCAGCATTGTAGTAGGTGTGTCTTTCAAGTATAGGCTTTAAATCAGAACTGTGCATCTTCCTGCAAGTAGAGAGCTAGACAATCACTTCTTACACCCATCTTCTGAGTGCCAAACCCCATTGAAATGATGTCATGGTTAAAAAAGAGCTGGAAGTCATATAGAATTGTCTGCAGCAAACTTAGTTCTGTCCAAAATAAAAGACAAACAGGAAAATTCAGATTCGTCCAAGTAATAAAACTCCTATAATCCCCAATCAGGCTTTGGCATTCAAGTAATACTGCCATTCAAAGTTCAACAATAGCGTCTTTGCTGAAATAGGAAATTGGTCTATAGCCACACCTGGGAACATGCTATGTTTCAACCACAAGCTTCAAGTTCACTCTGCAGAAACTTCTCCAGATTGAATAGGTTTAAATGGCCACACCCCACTCATCATTAAACCTGTCTAGGTCCTCCACTAAATACAAGAGTTCTATACTCATTCAACTCATATACACATTAAAGGGGATGTAAAAACTATTTTTGATATTTTCTTATTTATCCGTAAACATTTTTCAATATAATGTTCTTATTATTTTTACTTTTTTTGCTTGCTTTTTTTTATTACATCCTTAATTATTGCAATGCTTCTATTATCTGTTTTTGGAAAACCTTCATCCAGGGTTTTAGTAATATTTAAACGTTTGTTTAGTATTTAAGCAAATGCTTTTCTTGTTGCCTCAAAATTAAATATTTTTTAAAATTCTGGTAAGTCTGAGGATGTAGTCAGGACATTTAGGGCGAAATTTATTAAGCCCGAAAAGACTCAATTGGAGTCTTTTTGGGCTTAATTTGCCCAGTCCCGATTTCCAGATTATGGAAATCGGTGTTTCTCGATCTCCATAATCTGGAAATCGAGTATTTGTACCGAAACGTAGCCATAAGCTATTATAGCTACGGAATTTTTCGGTACAAATACCCGATTTCCAGATTATGGAAATCAAAAAATACCGATTTCCATAATCTGGAAATCGGGATTCTCGCGGAAGGATAACCTCCCGCGAGAAAGTCGGAAAGGCCTATAGCGGTCTTTCCGACTTTAATAAATTCCGCCCTTAGAAGATAATATCTACAAAACTAAACAAAACATAATGAACAGAAACTGCATAGTGTGGCCACCAGGAGGTGTGTACCAGGACTGGTTTTCAGCATGGTCAAGCAGGGTTGCCGACCCGGTTCGATTCGGTTTTTGCTTACACGACTGTGTCAAGTGACCCACGATTTATCAGCAGCAATACAGTGCTACCGGTAAACTGCAAATAAATCCAAAGATTTTTCTAGTGGGGTGGCGTAGGGGAGGTGGGGGCTGGAAATATTTAAGAAATTCAGCATGGGTGATAACTACCCACCCACTACAATGTAACTTATTTTAAAGGGAAATATGTCCTAATTCCCCAATGCAGAAAGGCACATGGGTGCATGTTATTGTCATGTCTTGTCAGCAGGCTAGCTCACTGAAGATATTTCAGAATGTCTGACTCATAACATCATTTTGCTTGATTAAAACAAAATCAATGTCAACTGTGACAAAAAAAAATAAATAAATTGGCAAACATGCTGGACCATTTGGATAGTATCTGCCATCGCATTCTCTCTGTCTCTTTTCCACTGTTTTCTCAGCAGTACTGTTATGACTGGAACATCTAGGGACAAAGCTATCACTCCCCTGGCATTCACAATCACAGAAACATGTGCTTCCTGCATGATATGTGAAATGAAGGGTTCTCCATTTTACAGGAGCATAGTGTCTTCATTGTGTGCATAATCCCCACCCATAAAAAGTTATTATTATTATTTCACACATCTCATATCACTTCACGGGAAAACCCAACTGTGCACAATTAATTACATGTTGTGTCACTGGACCAAAACCAACATTTTACATCAGAATTGCTTAACGCAGGGGTCAAGGACCACCCAGTCTGATTTAGAAGAGCCTCAACATACGCTGTGCTTGTTTTTCCCACAGATTGTTAGTCCAAAGTAGTCTAACTTCTAACATCTATGAAAGTAGATAGATGATACGCGTTTTATGGAGACAGTTAGGAGTACTGAAGCTTACTGTTTTTGGTTTTAGTTGGGTAATGTTTCTGGGTAAAGTGTTAAACCACCAGAGTTCTATTTAAAGAATTTCATAAAAAGCATTACAATATTAGCAAGAATGGACTACAGCAGTATTTGTGTCATAGATAAAGCGCATCATAACAACCAGTGTTAATGAGTGAAGATGTAATCAAAGGCTTTTGCACATTAATTGTTCATACTGACAAATCATTTAGAAGAGGGAGATTTAGTGAGCAGAATGTCCTCTGCTAGGATCTAAAGGCTGCGCTAATCATATACGCACATATGCTGTGCATCTGTTTGCTTTGGAAGCTTTTAGAAAAACATAAATGCTCATATTAAAGGACCAGTAACAGCAAAAAAAAAGGAAAGATCTCTACTGATATGGCATCTGTTCCTCCTATCTAATGCTGTTTTATTTCAAGGTTAAGTTTATTTGTAATAAATTGCCTTTTCTTGACGATTGCAGACAAATTTAATCTACCTCAAATGCCTTTAAATTTACTATATATTCAAGCCGTAATTCCAAAACTCTGAATTTTGTCTGTAATGTATGATATTTAGCTATGGAATATGACAGCTATCAGTAAAGATAAAAATAAATAGAAAGAATAAAAATGAATGTATTCAACTCTAAAGATAAAAGTTTTTCAAGTGCAGTATTTAAGTAACTGCCATGACAATCCAAAATGTTTTTATGTTACTAGACCTTTAAATATGCATTCAATGCCTTTGTTTTGAACCTACCATGAAAAGCACAGGTTTCCTGCTAAACACCTACAAATTCCTCCGAGGAAGCAAGCTTGCTGTCTGTAGCATTTCTACCTCATACAGCAAGAAATTCACTGGTAAATATTCAGACCACAAAATAGTGAGTAATGCTGTGCTTTTATCAGACTTTAAAGTGCAATGTTATAAGACACTAGTATGGCCCCAACCTCAGGACTACAAAAATGAATAGAGTGAAATATACTTTATTGATGGGAGACCCTATTCTACTTTTCTTTCTATAACATTAAGCTCTGAAATAAAATATAAAGTTCCCTACCCAAGGGCCACTACCCCCTAACTTAATGTGGGGTGGGGGCGCTATCAATAAAACTAAAAATGACCCCCTGTCCTAAGACCTCACCCCCTACTTGCCTATTTGGAGAGAGGTCTGAAGGGGGACCTGCTGCCCCTAACTATTGGGCTGTGGGTTCTTCCTAGATGATGGCTAATTACCTGCTCTGCTGTCTTTTCTTCTGATCCAATAAGTAGTCATGGATGGGTCCATGTGTAATGTAGAGGACCTGACATAACTAAGGAAATGTATAAACCAGTTATTTGGCCTTTAAATTGTATGGTAGTGAATTATGTCCCTAAGTATAGTTCCCCTAGCTCCGTGACCCTAGCCCTTTAAATTCCCCTGCGCTCTTAGTGCCCTACACCCACCCTGGACACCACACATGTTGTCTGCAAACCCTTGCTCCTCTTTTGCCCATGAAGTTTACCAATGGAAGGGCATCCATTTTCAGCCAAGAAGTAGTCCATGGAAGGCCATAATCTTCTTTTGTGATCTGCCACTGCCCATGGGATCTTGATCTGACATTGACGCACAACAAGCCAATTAGCAGGCGTCATTTGTAACTTGTTTAAACTCTCTGGATCGGTGTCTCTAAAAAAATATTATCTGATAGCAGTTTTTAAATCATTGGCGATACTGTGTATTTCTCATGCAGCACCTCCAAGACAACCCAGGATACCCCCACATTGAATAAGCTGCTGCTTCAATGACTCCCACAGCCCTGACTATCAATGCACATGAAGCAGTGACTAGGAAACCAAGTAACGCAAAGAGGCAATAGCTGATGTTCAATAAATGCCACAAATCTAAGCCAGAAGCCCCCTAGTGTGAGCTACATGGACCACATGAAGAACCATTTTTCTGGATGAAGAAAGAAATAGCAGTAAAAATAAACCAAAAATTACATTTGACATTTTAAATTTTTGAGCTAAACATTGACAAAATAATGGAAAAAAAAATATTCGTTGCCTTAAGTCCCAGTTAAGGAGTGCTTATAAGCACTAAAATTGAATCTGTGAGCTTATGTGACAACTACACACAAGGTAGCCTTGATGTTTTAAACTATTTTGGCAAGATGTCATGTGCTAATGTAATTAGTTCAGTAAATTTGCAAAGGTCATAAGTCGTTCTTTGTTGCTTGTGAAATGAGGCTTAATATTATTTCCTGGAAGGTATAGTACACATACAATTAGTTGTGTTTTTAGCACATAGACATTTGTCTTCTTGCTACAATTACTCCATTCCACTTCCTTATTTATTCTCATTGCAGACACTTGGGGGAAACAATCAATGAAAAGCAGTCATACTTTAAGTTTATATTGGCATTCCAGAAATCAAATAAACCAGATGGAAAAAAATCAGGAGCCCAAAAGCCAAAACCCAAATTATTCAAGCTAAATAGCTAAATACAATACTTTATAGGCAATTTAGAATTTTTAGATGCACAGATTGAGTATACAGTAAATACATATGGGTTTTTGGTGTTAATGTCCTTATAAACATGCACATTTAAATGTCCAGAAATGAGAACAAAAACAGATATTCCTGTATTCAGACTGATGCATAGTTTGTAGAGCAGCGCTGTTCAATTCAAGAAATATTGGATCCCTGTGCTTTACACATAGGGGCACATTAACCAAAGTCAAACAGGTTTTATCGCTGTTTTCTCCTATTTACTAAACTGTGCAAAAACATTTTTGAATTCTCCACCTTCAGGCTGGCGAAAACCCATTATTCCCTATGGAGATGGTCCTGTCATTTAGCCTAAATCCAAAATGTTTTTCCATCAAAAAGAGGCATCGATATGGATCTGTAATAGAAGGAACCCTCATAGAAAAGCATTGCAAAGTTTCCCCCTGTTAATGATTTATTTTGATGGGGGAAACATTTTTATCAAACCTTTGTAAATCAGGGGAATTGAAAAGTACAGGGAAACAAAAATTGACAGCAGGTTGAAGTCAATCGATATGGTCGAATTGATCTTGATAAATATGCCCCATAAGGTAATGGTGGAATATATTCCTATTGTTATGTATAGCACCATCACTTTCTATAGCACTATACAGAGTAAAGGTTAGTATATGCAAACTGCAGGGTTAAAATAAACTCATGGAGCTCTGAGGGGAATTTTAACTCTGTACCTACTTAAAGAGATAGTCTGTGAAAGGCTTAGGCTTGTAATAATATATCTTAAACATAGGGCTTGCTATACAAGCTTAGAGATGGACAAGCCCTATGGCACTAGTAAGCTGGATGTGCACCTCCAAGTTGTCACTAAGGGCTGACGTCTTTATAATCTTGGTCAGCCAGGGCTTGTGTGTTTTCAAATTGCTTTCAATGATATCCTTTAACACTCATACAATCTACATGCCTAAGAAATGTTCAGGGCCACATTTAAGGCAAAGTGATACATCGTATGAAATCGCAAAGGAACACTCCCGCGGGATCATCTTGCAGAAATCTCACGAAAGGATTTAATAAAACCGAAAAGACAAAATCATGTCTTTTCAGGCTTATTAAATATCGCCCTTGATGTCAATCAGTATAAATTGTAAGGTCATAGAATGGGGCAAAAAATCAGTGCTGTATAGCTAAAGACTTTGAGCCTCATTGACTGAAGGGGAAATTCACCTCTCGAATTCACTTAACTACAATTCAACTTGCATCTCCAAAATAGACCCAGATTAATTTCTTAGTATTGACTAAGGGGAGAGTACACTTGCCGAAGAAGTAGACAGCGTCAAATGCTGTTGGATGTGTAGTGTGGCATAGTCAGTCAGATAGAAGTAGGATTAGACGGAGTGAGGCAAATTTGACAAGTGAAGAGCAGTGACATCAGTCTCACCATATGCCACTAACTGTATTCTGTGACTATTCCATCTATTTCTATTTCACCTTGTCCCTGGGTCATGTTGTCACTGAGTCGCAGTTGCCATTGTCACTTTTGAATGGTCGCCTTACACAACACTGGAGCCCTGCCATCAACTCCCCCAATTCACCAGTCTGAAGTGGCAAAGTCAAACAGCTGAATTCAGAGCAGTTCACCTAGTCACATTCGCACCTTCGCACCACTCTCCACTTAGTCAATAGTAGAAGAATCTACGAACACGCAAGCAAAATAATGTGAAGAGCTCCGTAAGTTTGTGACTCGCATAGTTGACTGAATTGGTCGTGTATTCGCCACTTTGCAGACTTTGCTCAATAATTGAACATGTGGAATTAGAGAATAGATGCAAATTCACAGCTGTACGTGACTATTCGGACTTTAGTCAATAGGGCTCTTTGTGTCACAAATGACTATTGTGTAAAATATTTTTGTAGAATGAGATATAGCATTTTGGATCACTAAAATCTGTTGTAACAGAACAGGATGTGAAAAGGAAGGCATCTGTAACTAAAACTTACTTTGTACTAGAAAATAGAGTTCTGTAATGTGAAAATCCTTGCATTGTAAAAAAAAACAAACAAACTTGGTCACAAAATTCAGTATTGCTTTACAGAACATTATCACAAAATCCTAATGTTAAACCAAACCAGTTTTCTAAGAACAAAATTGTAAATTTTGTTTTTCATACCCACATACAATTAACTATGTTCCAGGAATGTCACAGAATATCTAAATTACTAATGCTAGCAATAAATTACTAAAGGAAAGCCAATAATATCACAAAATGCTTCTTCTTGTTTTACCCATTTCATAGTCTAAAGCAGCGATGGTGAACCTATGGCACGCATGCCTTCACCATTACTGCTATCCTTGATCCTCCCAGCGAGCGAAAGCTCCTTCAGTGCAGACCATGGACCTGACCTGACAATTTTGAGGTCGGATCCACGGCCTACACTGAAGTAGCGCTCGCTCACCACCAATAGGATAGATGCGGAAGAGCTCCTCCCCTAGCGCAGGTGCGATGACATCACTCATCAGCGCCTGCACTTTGGGGGAAGGTGCTGGTGAGTGACGCCGAAAAGGTTTGCTGTCACTGGTCTATAGTGTGTAGATAGAATCAGTGTAGTATACACCCATAAGCTCTTAGGAAGCTGAAAATTGTTTTATTAAGACCCTTGTATTTAATCTTCTCTCTTTTGTCCTGTGGTTTAGAGGAAGGCAGATGAAGTTCCTATTTTCAAAAAGGGACATTCGTAACAGGGGGAATATTTGAAAGAAATCATACCTTTTTTTCAGACTAAAGTATTCAGCATGATGAAAGATTGATTTTGTCATTCTAGTTAATTAGGAGGATGTTGTGCGGATAGGCTGCAGGGATTTTTGTGTTTCAGCGCTGCATCTGGTGAGTCAACCTGATTTTCTCATTAATTGTGGCTATTATTACTTAATAGCTAAACTTGAGCAATTTTTCTTTTAATAAGCTAAAAACTGTAATTTTTAGTAAAGTAGAAAACACAGATTTACTTCAGTTCTGAACAAGTTCTAGTACTTTGTCACACAGTTAATAATTTGCTTCTTCACTTACACAGCAGTCCTCCCTTGCTTTTTCATGACTTCGTTAAAGAAGAAAGATATGCTGTTATGAGCTCTATATACTGAAACAAACCAACGTTTAACAATGTCTACTTATCAAGGCAGTGCTTCAGATAAGAGGCCAGTGCAAAGGCAGAAAATAGTAGATTTAGGGATTTAATGTTAAAAACATAACTATTACACATTAAAATGTATACCCTACAATAAATACACAGAAATGCAAAGTTCCATATAACAGATACTGATTACAGCTGATTCATCCCCTAGCATTGTCCTTATCACCTAGAGGGGGTTGGCTCTGAACTGAGTGTACTTCTGGAAACTATTACAAATACTTTCCCACATAAAACAAGGGGATTTCCATGAAATGAAATCAAGCTGTGGCATGAACTTGTAACGCTAATTGAGAATGTATTCCTATATTTCAGCCTATGATTCTCATCTGCTAAATAATTTAGCACAATAAATCAATTGCAATATTTTCCTCTTTATCTTATCCAGTTCCACTGTATAAAGCTTTGTTTATAGCTTGGAGTGAATAGCCTACACAAGAGTACAGGAAATATTTCATATAAGCTTCCTATCTGTTATCTGCCCACAGACTGTGCAATCTATACCAGCAAACAGAAGTATTAATTCCAGCATCTTTGTTTAAAATCAAGAATAGTGATTTCAAATGTGTAGCTGTCTAGCTCTTATTAAACTATACCAAGTTGAAGCTGCAATGTTGTAGTTCAGCAGCAGTTGGAGAATCACATACTTCAGATAACAGGTGAGAATTTAGCACAATGACAAACAGTCAGATGCATGAAAATCGCCATTTATACAAACTTTTACTTTTAGTAAGCATGGGCATACAACACAATACATGGGTTACTTGGTCAGACAAACTGTCAAACTCACATTCTGTGCATTGGTTTATGATGGTGATGAGAAGAACTAGGAAATAATTTAATGGGGATGTAAGGAGTCCACCCAATGTCAAAATGTTCTTAATGCTCATCTGTTTCTGCTGTATATAAACATATTTTGTTTATGTTCCTGTTGTAACACTAGCAAAAATCTGCCATCCCTTTTGGTCATCTGTCCCACTCCATCAAGCACAGTAGATTATGGGTTACATCCTGGTTAGATTTAGAGGAGGTCCTCCACTTCAATATGAAGGGGTCTGTTGACATGTACACATAGCATATCACTGCCATTCATTCACAGAATAAAATGTGTGTGCCTGGCAGAGCCTGGTTTATTATTTTTCAGTAAAGCAATGCTATTACAGTTGTGTGCATTGTTACTTTGTCTGTTTTTATTTATACAGCTGGGTACTAGTGATAGTGCCCCTTTCTCAAGGACAATATGGTGATTTCATCAATAGGGGCAATGGGAGAATCATTTACTGAGGTATAGTAAATAATCAGCATTTCAAATTCATTTTTACAGGGAACTAGAGCAGTGGAAGACAACTTGTGATTAACTGTTCTAAGTTCAGTCATTGCTATAGGGGAAAATAAAACCTAACTGATTGGTTCCTGTGGGTTAATAGACCTGTACAACATTTGAACTTGTAGATACATTATCCCTTTGGTTTCTCTTATTTCCCTACATACATCCCAAATATACCGTACTTAAAAAAAACAAAAATATCTATTCATATAGATCAATAGTTAATGCAAGTTAAAGGACTCAGTTATGATGATGCCTAAAAGCTCTTTAACTGTGTGTCTATTAAATATGTTTTATGTGGTGGCAATGTAAAATGAGTATAACCACAGCTGCATAGTATTCAACAGATGAGGCTGGGAAAGTTACTATAAAGAAAAACTTGGGCCCAGGTGAAAGAAGTGTAAGAATCATTGATATAAATTATATAAATTCACCTTGCTACAATTCGAGTCGCATCACCAAAATAGATGCAAATTTACCTCTCACTATTGACTAAGCGGAGAATACACTTGTCAAAAAAGCAGACAGCTGTGATCGCTGTTGCATGCATAGTGTGGCATAGTCAGTCAGATAGAAGTAGGAAAAGAAGTCATGCGGAGTAATGCAAATTCGACAAGTGAAAGGCAGTGACGTCAGTCTCATCATATCCTACTAACTGTCGCCTTACACAACACTGGAGCCTTGAAATTAAGCCCCCAATTTGCCACTTTGAAATGGCCAAGTCAAACAGGTGAATTTAGAGCAGTTCACCTAGTCACATTCACTCCTTGGACACACTCCTCCACTTAGTCATTAGAAGTACCTGTGCACGCAAAGAGATGCGAAGAGCTCCATAAGTTTGCAACTATCAGGTGCTCAAATTGGTCGCGTATTCGCTACTTCCCAGAGTTTATTCAATGAGCAAACTGGCGAATAGATGTGAATTCATATCTCTACGTGACTATTTGGCCTTTTCACAGTGAGGCCCTGACTCTTTTAGCAGATTGCAAGCAGAAGATTATTCCATTGTTTTCATTAAAGCCAGAGAGCTTACTTCTATTTCAAAAAGAAGGTTGCAGAATTCTTTAATCTTTACTCTGAATAAAAGATTTCAAATACATAAGCAGAAAAAAGCAGAATATGATTTACTCAAGTGGTATAATTGTTAAGAGTAGTACAGCGCCAACAAACATATAAGAAAGGGGTTACAAAATAATATGTGTAAATATTGTGATATTAGTAAAAAGAACCAGTCCAGAAAGTCTAGTGTGCTGCTCCTATGAATCGTCTGCCGAATTGCCTTAGTAGATAGGAAGAATGAAACGTTTTCACAAGTCACTGCTCCCACAGCCTCTCGTTTCTGCAGGGTGACCTGTGAAAAAATGTCATTCTTCTTATCTACTAAGAAGAAAATACGTGATTTCCTTGTGCAGTGCACCATTAGGTCCTGTAACAGTCTTCTAGGGATAAGGAACTTTCAGGAGCCAGCTAAAAAGCACTGGGGTCTGGAGTTCTTGGACTGCCTCAGTATTCATCGCCCTTTTGGGGCTCTGGGCTTTCTGCTGCAGAGAAAAACCAGGATCAAGGCACTACAGATGATGACCCAGGCAGAGGAGCATGAAACCAAGGCCTCTAAGCAGAATCAGTAGGCAAGTTCTTACTGAAAATCAGGCAGAAGGTCAAGGCAGGCAGCAAGGTCGGGAAACAAAGCAGGGTCCGATACATGGGCATCAAACAGGAACCAGCTTGGGCAAAAACAGGATGAAGTGACCTCATATTTATGAGGCTGGAAATTGATGAATAGGCTAAACCTGTGCAAGTGTGTAGCCACAGGTTCAGCACCAGCCCTCAGGATAGTCTATCTTGTAAGTGGGAAGTCATACTATGAAGAGTACCTTGTAAAGTGCATAGGTCCTGTTAAGGTGTTTAACTGAGGATCTCCACAGCTGGGGGCTGAACTACTTAATCGAAGCACCTTTACACCAAGCTTGGTCATTGCAAATCCTCTTGCCCATTTTATTTAATTATTTAAAGATTTGTTCTGAGACATTTCTTTGCTTAGCAGACTGCGTGATATTAATCATCTAAAGAATTCTTAATTTAGTTCATTACGACCGCTTGGAGTTATATGCCAGTAGAACAGCTGTTCAGCTTGTGGGCAATAAAGAGACTGTGTGACTGAGCACATAAGAACCTGTGATGTGTAACATAAATTCTTACACAGCTGAGCTGGAAGTGTTTAATCAGCTCTTGGTTTAAAGCCTATTTGTAATCCATTAAGACATTGGTTAGGGAAATGTGATCCCTGCTGTTATTGGCCTAATGTTTTAGACAGTCCTGTAGTTAAGCCAGTAGCTGAAGATTTGTAGACTTAGTACCACTTTTCAGAGACAGTTTATTAAATAAAGTGTTGACATGTCCCACAATGCTGAACAATACACTGGTGTAATACAAACAATATCTCTGTGAGCTATTGACACAAAACCACATTCTACTTACACATAAGCTCATGTACTAGCAGGTATACTGACGTTGGTTTATATATGTGGTCAGTTAGAAACTCTTTCTATTAATAGTTGATAGACTGGAGCAGTATGAGAATATACAGTCTGATAAGTACTCATGATTACCATTGTTTTTGTCATTATGTTTGCGAGTGCTTACTAAAGGCTTATTCATTCCAGGGGTTATTCTTAAAGTGCACCTATCAGCTCCAAACAACATTAGTTCATAAAACAGAGACAGTATATAGGAACGTTTTTGTAATACACTTCCATAAAAAAAAATGTACCTTTCTCTGTCATTTTCCTTCTGTCTTTGCCTGTCAGCTCGACACTGCAGGCTTGTGTCAGATAGAAAGCTGTAGGAGGAGGCATGGCTTACTTGATTGACAAATAAGTGCCTCCTACCAGCCTTCCTTCCTGTGTCACGCTCCTACCAGCCTGCCTGTGTCAGCCTTCCAGTCAGTGCGAGCAGAGGCACTTGTGGAGGGGGGAGCACCCGCGGGGGGGTGGGTCTAAGTGGTTGATTGGCAGGCTGGACACAAGATGGCAGCTCCCACAGCTTCAAATTGGGACAAGTTTACAGTGAGTATAACTTAACTATCCTAACGATTTTTTCCCCCCAA
>JAKJJM010127016.1:0-11227 GCA_021901965.1 Pipa carvalhoi
CACACACACACACACACACACACACACACACACACACACACACACACACACACACACACACACACACACACACACACACACACACACATACATACACACACATATTATATAATTTATTTATTTTTTTTGGATCTGCACTCAGTTATTGTAGAGAGACATTTACGAGAGTTAAATGTCACCTGGAACCCCTGTCATTAAATGACTTAGTTGCAAATTAACAGAGGTTGTCAAGACTCCCTTTAAAACATTCACCAAGCTATTTCTACCATTTGCCCCGCTGGGAAAAGAAGTGAAAGTGATATGCCCAGAATTTACTTTATTTTCCCCCTCTCTTGGTGATGTAAGTTTTAAGTGGACCTGTCGCTTCTCTTCCCCCTCTCCCTGATATTGATAATCCAAGCTGGTAGAATGCCCTGCAATCATTGATTATCCCTGATGACTTGGAGCTCTTCAAGTTGTCATTGGGGTTCTGCCAGTTGGTTATACCAAAACACGGGTTGAGTTGCATTGTAAATAATATGCCCCAAGTGTTCCTTTTACCATGGGAGTGCACCTGACACAGTGCAACATACCAATTGAATTTTGAACAGTCAGCTTAAAACTTGCTCTGCAGGGGGTGTGGTGGAGATGCAATAGGCCCACTGTAAAGGAACCTTATGTGCCATATTAGATTTCAAAGATCAAATGTTGAGACAGATTCTTGGACATGTCTAAATGCAGGTACTTTTATTCCAATAATATCTTGTATTGTACGGTTTCCAGTAGTCTACTACTCTAACAGATTATGGTGTACAGCAACTGAAAGTTTAATTAGTCTCTGGTGCTATGGGTCATAATTTTTTTTTTGTGAATTTCTTTTTGCGACTGTTCCTTATAGGGACAGTCATAAAGACAGTAATGACAAATACGTTTGTGTTTGTGAGAGAGAGACAGAGATGTGTGAGGCTGCTCAGCTGCCAGTTGTAGTTTAATATTGTTAATCTTGTACAGTACAGTGAATGGACTTGAGCTTCAATTAGTCATTTAAGCTACAGTTTTACTTTGTTTGTTCTCTTTGAAAAACATTAAAGATAATTTACTTCAAAATGGAAACACAGTATTTAGATATTGTCACATCAACTTTTTAAAAGAAAACATATAAAGAAGCAGTATGTTTAATTCCCCGTTTTAGTGTGAGACTATAGTGATGAATACGGTTTGTGATTAAAGCTTAGAGCAAAATGGACCACATCTCCAGCATGTTGCAACTTAAATGGACCGCAAGAATACATAATATACGTTAGTGTTATTACCATAGAAAACAGGAAGACGTGCAGATAATCCATTTGACTTTCACTGTATTTCACGGTTAGCACATCTCGTTTATAACTGTATCACACTAGGGTTGTTTTCTTCGGCCCTGTTTGTTTTTGCGCTCCCTGCAGGATATCTCGATTGCAGAGGTACCATCTTCATTCATTTCGTTGGAGGCATTGAGACAGATTGCCTCATTTTTTGGATTTGAGCGCATACTCGTTGGACACTATTCCGACACTGGACTTGATTTGTATGTTACATTGCTTATCACTTTTTATATATATTTTTTCAATTTGTATTTTGGCGCTACACTACAATAGGTTATTCTACCTTGTACAAATCCATTTGATAAGGTTAATCTTAAATAGACTAATAGTGGTGTTAGTAATGGTGCCTTTGGCTCATTATATGTTTGGTTTTTACTTACTATGATATTATGTGTTTCTGTTGAAAGCCTAAGATTTGTTTATATCATTACAGCACAGCTATTTATACTTGACTAGACAGAAAGGAAAGTCTATTGTCTCCTGAATTTTCTATTTCAGTTCACTGACTTGAAAGGAAACATTTTGAGAATATGAATGCCTAGAACTCTTAATAATTCTCCAATCTTTTTGGTTGAGCATATGGAATAATACATGAATTACAAATCAGCTAGCAGCTGTTGATCACATTGTGCCAGGCAGTGGACATCTGTCTATTCTATTGCTTGCTCTGCTGAGGTAAACTAAAATGTCATCCAGCCAGTGGTGTGCCACTCCGGCGCCCCAGGGCAGGATTGGCACTGCATCCTTCAGCAAGCAAGCAAAACACACACACACAACATAACCACCACCACTTACCGGGATGTTGACACTTGCTGCATAACTGGTATGTTAGGAAATGTTCAGAATTATATATTGCTAAATAGTGTAATAGGCACTTTTAGCTCAATGCTACTGGTATTACCATCAAGTTTAGTCTTTGGAAAGTTCATATAGATTTGTCTCTGCAAGTTCCCTTGGAAAAAATTACAGCAACAAAACTCCTCTTGTGACTAGTCCCTAAAGGTTTATGTGTATTCATTGCTATATATAGGGCTTGGAGTTCCCAGTAGCTGTTAAACACTGTATGCTTTGTAGCACTTCCATGATAGATTCATGCTGGTAAAACATAATGTTCCATGTTATTGAGATCATTATAGAAAAATGCATTTTTTTAATTCAATCCAATATTTTGCATTTTAATTTTTATTGATAACAATTTGAGTAAAAAGTATAGTTTTTTTTTATTATTATTTATAGTTTTGTGAATTTCTCAGTGTTTGGAATGTCATCCTTTTGCTTTAATGACATGAAATGATGCTCCTCGCTCTTTTTTGGTCTTTAGGTTCTTGTTGTACGTGTGTTTTGGGTCAATATCTTGCTGCAGTATGAATACTTCTCCAGAAAGATTCAGACCAGGGGATATACTTAGGGGAATTCGTTAACTGAGGCAATATTTTCACAGGTCTAGTAACGCACAAAAACAAATCAGCTGTTAACATTTGCTGGTACATGGGGACCAGAATTATGAAAGCCAACTTTTGGGTTACTAAACCTCTGTAAATGATTACATCAGTTGACTATTCCTCTGATAATGTCTCAGAAGAAAGGAGTAGTTCCTTTGCTGGGTGTGGGTCTCTAACCTTTTTGTACTGTTTTTGTCCTTTGAGTAAAGAACTAGTTTATCTTCTTTTGATGGTACTTTTGCAGTTAAAAGACACTCCTCCTTTAATCAATGTTTCTCATTAAGCTCTTGTTCTAATGAACTAAAAATAGTGCAGAATGTTAAATACTTTATCATTTGTATTTTTCAGTACTTTCCACACCCTTCTGTTTATTTTCAATTAAAATAAAGATTTTTTTTTGTAATTCTTTTTGGGAAGAGTACCAGTGTCATAAAATGTATTTTTGGTAAGATGGAATAAATGGCATTCCCTGTCTAGAATGGAGAAACAATTGAACCTGTTGCATGTGAAGTTTTATTGTGGTAATCCTCTGACCAATCAAAGAACCATTGGCTGTTTGTTTTCGGTCATTATAAAATGGTATTTGAGGGGTTGGAAAGAAGCATTAATACTCATTAATTGGCAAATGGTGTAAATGTATAGGGGCTAGCCTGCTTTACTTGTCATTAAAGAGTATGTAAACCCTGTCTATAAAGAAATGATGTTTTATTCAAACTTTTCACACCCTCTAATATCTTTCGCTTGTAAGCACATGTTAAGCTGTGTCCTCCATTATTTCTTTATCGCTTAATGGAACAGTTCAGCCCGATTTAAATAAAATGTTTAGTGAGCAATATATTCAGATTAAAAGATTTTTGTAATATACTTTATAAGCTTATTTTGTCATCTAAGCAAGGTACATCTCTTCTGCAGCTCTATACAAGCACTTCTGTGTATTATGTACCAGCTTAATACATATATTCTGTCTATGCTGGTGACTTGATGGTGTCCTTCAGAGTACAAACTTAATTCCCTAATAAGGAGTGCATTCCCGATCCAAGCTATCTTTCAGAATAGAGAAGCAGCTCTGCTTACCGCTGCTTCTTGTGACCAGCACTTTAAAAAGTAGCGCGTTCTGGATGCATGGTCTCTAGATGCATCGGGAACGCTTTCTGAACACTGCTACTATTGGAGGACGCTATGCTTACTTACACACGCCTCCTCCATAGCGGCTTCAGGAAGTGATTAACAGCACTGTTAGAAGGCGATTATTTGTACAGCTTCATTTGGAACATTTCTGAGTTTAAAGTAAGCGCTTTTTCATGTATTTATTGGCTTTATGCAATGTTTTTATTATTTTTAGTTGACCAATAATACTATTCCTTTAAGTGCATTAATGTGTGTGTAATATTAGTAGACATTGTGTTGTACTGTGTAGTCAAAAATAATATCAGTCCATTGTTGTAGCTGCCTTTCTAGATTGTCTCACAACCACATAGGATAAAAGAAATCCAGTCGGCGTTCTAGAATCTAAAGGGTGACTGCATCCAAAGCATGCAGATACAGTAAAATATTAATTGTAGAACAGCCTTGACTTGTCAATTATTGACCCGCCGTCTCTGCTCTTCTTTAACTTTATAGCCTATCTCTCATTCAGCAGAAAAATATTGTAGTTATTTATTTGTATTGCTGTGTTTACTTCAACAATATTAACAAATTAAACTGCACTTATTCATTTAATCAATAATCGCATTCCTATCAAAATCTTAATAACTGGGACAAAGGCCAGTGTGAAATTGATCTTTTTCTTTATTCACTTGATCCAAGTGACACGTTATAATAATAAGATTTATTTTGTGGTGTATTTAAATGAGTTATGATTTTACCAGGTATGATACAGTTTTCCCTGGATACATTTTCCTCACAAATCTTATACTTTTTTTGTAGTTGAAATGTCGTAATCTTCCTTTTTTTTTTTAACATCTTTTTTTTTCTCTCTTTAATTACAGATTGCAAAAACAATGCAGCTTACGGAGACCCAGGTGAGCACAATTATTTTACGATTTGTAGACAGTATATATTCATAGCAGTCTTATTAAAGGGTCAGTATTTGTGTCAGACTTTAGCTATCTAGACTTGTTTTCTTGAGATGCTCTGGCTACTTTTGATTTTTTTTTTTTTGTTTGTTACACATGAAAAGCTATGGAATTCTCACCCTAAAGAGGTTTTCTTAACAAATACTTAGTAAATAATTACTGCTTCAAAAAAAAAAGGTTTGAATGGAGATTTGATTGATGTAAATCATAGGCATAAACACCCTAAAATGATCATAAAAATAGAAATATAAATGGATATTGGTCATTGAATCTCACTCACTAGAACTTATCTTTTGTGCTGTTATTGCTAATCATGTACTATATGTTCATATAATTCACAGTACACACAAGAAGTACATGGAACTTCCTGTAAATTATAACCTTATAAACAGCTAGTTCTGACATCAGAATTGTTTCTATTAAATGCAAACATTGTTTTCCTTTTAAAATCATAATTTTGAAACAAGTTGATGCTTCATCTTCCCCATGCTGCTTCTTTTAACTGCCTTTGCATGCCTCCAACTGATACTGTACCTTTCCAGTGAGTAAATAAATTTACAGAGGATCATCGGATTTGTAGTCAAGCATGTTATGAAACTTTACTTAAGGGCTATAAAGGCTTTTCTGTGATATAATGAAAAAAGGAGAAGCTAATTGTCTGTCTACGCTAATTTTAGCTTGTGGCTAAATACCTAACCCTGCATCATGGGAAATGTAGGCAATATCCTACACAATTTCTGAAATATGTTTTGACTGCAGCACAAATGTTTAAGTAAAACAAAAGAACAAATTATCCCCATGCTACATTTACATTTTTGTGTGTGATGTGGCATGGGAATTTTGTATTTGTAAACAAGCTACAGTACAATATTGCAACCTTAAACTAAAGCAGGGTTGGGCAAACTATGGTCCGTGGGCTAAATCCAGCCAGCGGATGTCTTTGGCACGGCCCGTCTGCCCTTCAGTTTACCTCTTCTTTTACAGCTCTTAGCATACAGCGGTCCTCTCCCCAGCGTTGCCGTTAAAGGAAGAGCTGGAGAGAGGATCTCTGTAGAGCTAAATCCTGCAAAAGAAGCACACCAAGATGGCGCTCCCCCATCCCCTTGGCTCAGCCCTGACAGGGCTGAGCCGATGGGTAGGCAGCCGCCTAGGGCGCAGCTGGATGGGGGGTGCTATCTTGGTGAGGGGGTTGTGGGGGCAGCACAATATGGGAGGGGGGGTTGTGGGGGAAGCACAGAATTGGAGGGGTGCTGTAGGGCAGTGCAGTATGGGGAATGGGGTGTGTTGTGTGACAGCGCAGTATGGCGAAAGGTAGGGTTCACCATGTTGGGTAGTTTACCAGCCCGCCTCATGGCTGAAAATTGTTAAATCGGCCCAATGCAAGAAAACTTTGCCCACCCCTGAACTAAAGTATTCCTAGTGATACATTTATACATGCTTTAGCAACTACCCCAGTGATAGAAAGCCCAGGACAGATTTGTGCATTTTTAACCACCCTAGGAAGGATGCTTAAGATAGAATTGGTTAATTCCTGGTTTGATTTACTGCATGAATTATCCATTTTATTAGTGTAGTGTGGAATTTAATGTGAGATACAGACACCTGAATTGAATTTGTTTTAATACCTCAGTCTTGTAGCATAATTCTGCAATATAAACTCTCCACCTTTATCTGGTTTCAACAGTAAAACGCCTTCAGACTTTTGTGCAGTACCATTGCTGTATTAAGGCAAATCTATAGGGACTGGAAGTAGGCAGTATGTTTCCTTGGAAATCAACAGATTGCAATATTTCCTGGTGTGCCATTGGCCTAATGCTGGGGTTACTGGAGGCCCCTCCCTCGCCGGCTGATGTCACTCAATAATCTGACCCTGGTTACACTAGAACTCTTTACATTTGACTTTTTTTTCCTGCATATTTTTTTAGCTGCCAATATTCATTTCTGTACAAAGCAGGTGCAGGTACACATGTGTGACATGCTGCGATAAAAATACAAAAATTCTGCTGGCAGTATTTTTACTGTATTAATTACAATTGTCTTGAAAGTGTGGCCGGAAACCCTTTATTTACATAGATTTCCATGTGCCACTTTTTCCCAGAGCACACTGTGGTGCTATTTTTTTTTCTGGTTTTAAACTTCATATAAGACCTTAGAATCCTTTTTTTTTTTTTAAAGACTTACTCAGCCTTTGATTGCATCTAGTGCAGTATGGAGTAACTTGCCCAGTTGGAAATCTGAAGGGCTGTCAGTGTGTATTATAATATGCATTTAATATCCATGAATACTGTATCCGCTACTGGTGTACACCCAGAGCAGTGAAGTATATATGTGTACACCAGCAAAAAAGCCTCCACGCTGCATCAAATGCAGTTGAAGAATATTGTTATTTATCTCAGTATTTACAGAATCACAACTCCTGCAAACTACTTCACACTGTACTAGTTCTAACTCTGCTAGTATATATGCTTTGCTAAGCACTTTAGGATGTCTTACTGAAACACTATAGGTGAATAATCTGATCACCTGTGCTTTTTAGTTTCCCTTTGTTTATCTCACACCTTGTAAGTGGCAGCTATATAGTGGAACAGTAAAGCACTTGAACAGTTTCATTGCAAATCTGAATATTAAGCTATTACAAATTAAAATTCTGGAGGCTAAATAACCCATTTTATTATATACAAACATTTACTAACACACAGTGCTGCATCATTAGATATTGTTTAACAATGTAAATTTGTATTCTTAGCAAGCCTGTTGTCCCTCAGTCTCTGAGAAGTGCCATTAAGCATGTGTTGAGAAAGTAGCTCAAGAAAGAACAAATACTTGAAAGATGTCAGCCTACAGGAACAACTTTCAGAGTACAGCTTGAGAGAGATAAGCCTTTGGCATGAGGAAACATAATATAATCATAATTGTTAGGCTTTATTTCTCCTTTGATTTCAGTACATGTTACCAGGTAGGCCACCTAACTGCCCACGGAAGGATTGTTTGATGGGCCAGTCATAAAATGGATGTCAGTCTCTTATTATTATTATCTCTTATTGAGATACAATTAATGCTTTCAAGAAAGATATTATTGCTGTTTTAGTGATTTACATGTACTAAGATATTGGAAAATGTTGATCCCGGGATTGATCAAGTTCTCCTTTAACTGAAAGGAAGAAGGTGTTCCTCCTTTATTTACACAAAATGGGAAATGTTTTTATTGTGTTAATCTTTCCCTGAGCCAGTAGAACAGAATGAATAGAAACGGCATGAAGGAAGTTTGAGTAATGTATTTTTTTTTCTGCCTCATTAACTCTTTTTGTTAATGCGTTGCAACCTTTTTATTTGTATAATTTCATGTGTATGTTAAAAGGTCAGTCATTCCGCAACAGTCACTGGTATTTTTCCAATCATATGCTTGTTTATTATTATTGACTTGTGATTAGCGAAAATAGATCAATCTTCTACCACCATCATAAGATAACAAAGACCAGCTGAACTCCCTTGCTTATAAGGTTATCACAAGGCCTGACGATCACATGCCATGAAAAAGTAGGATTACATCATGCAACTAATGTGTTTTTTTTTTTGTTTTTTTTTATAGTTTTGACTAATGTGACTTTACTGTGGTTTTTATGTAGTAGGATGCAATTTGTCAGGTTGTGCAAATCTGTTAAAATAATGTGAATGTGATTTCCATTGAGAACAATATAATGCACTGACATGCAAGCAGTAGGACCAACCCAGTCAGTCTTCACACACGTGCAGGAAATTCTGGGACGAAAGGCCTCTAATGGTCTTGCTGTTTCTAAGGGACCTACTAACAGAAAGGTAAATCTCCCTTATGTTTTAGTAACAAAAAATAATATAAGGGGCATATCCCTTACACATAAAGGGGGTTATTCTTTAAAGTTTGAATTGTCGCAATAGACTGCTGCCGTCGCAGTCACAACTTTATGATGAGAATATTGTCGTGGTAGTGACTTTACAAAGGAAATGTCAAAGTCGTAATTTTAGAAATTGTCGCAGTCACAACTTTATAATGGTAGAATTGTCGCAGTCGCGGATTTGCTATGGGAATCCGCTGGTTGAAAATTCGACAGTCGAATTATCACTTTAGAGAATAACCTCCAAAATGATTACTAAAAACACCATGGTATGCATACATACATACATACATACATGCATGCATGCATGCATGCATGCATGCATGCATACATAGTTTCATCACTCTTATGATATTAGGGCAAGACCCCACTATATGTGATTTTTCACACAAACCACCAAATTCACTTAACCTGAACCACCAAAAGTAACTGCTTCTTGTTCTTCACCAGGCATTTAACCATAAGAAAATAGGTCCCCAAGCATTTCTCGCAGTAAAATACCTGATGACAGAACTGGAAGTGGTCGTTGCCTGTGGTTGTTATATGTAAATGGGGCGGCTCTCTGCGAGCTGTATACTAGTGTGTTTTTCACATTTTGCATGCGGTAAAATGCATTGTGGGTCCTTGCCCTTACAGTGTGTATTCAGAAAGCTAAAAGACCTCTTCCTTAGTGGGCAGCCCATCACATTGTCTGGAAACACCTGCCAGACTTACATTTTAAAAGATGCCATCTAGTAGAATAAACTGTTTTAATTTGAGAGAGTCTTTAATTAGACTAAGCTTGTTTGTTGGCAGTTTGGGAGTTTCTACGTCCTCATTATAGAATTCTTGTTCAATTGTACAGTGGTTGGATCTTTTTAAATATATGATTCACAATTACTTTACCCAAGAAAAAAAAGATCTACAGTAATAAGAACATTCACAAAGGGGTATTTAAAAGTCTGCCAAGCCCATTTATAGAAAATATCATCCAAGAGGAAGATAATTAGGGAAAATGAAAGGGGAAGTGCAAATTTGATAGACATTTGTTATTCCCCATTCTTATGACTAGTATTATATTACTGTGTTAGAAGCTTGTGTTCTTGTGTAACTGTTAGCTTTTGTAAATCGTTAAACATTCTGTGGCAGTAGCTGACAGCCTTCTAGTCACGTTTTGAATTTATATGAATTTATGATTGTTCGAACTTTAATCTTCTCTGTTGTTTTAAAGGAGCATAGATCAACAGAATCAACAGTCTTTTAAGATCATTATCACAATGTTTCTATACTGTAGGAAAGTATAAAGGGTTTGCAACTCCGGTTTATCTGGTTTCCTATTGTATAAAAATACAGGGCTGAATGGTGAACACTGGTAGTAGACCTAGGGATTAACATTGGAGCCCTACTGAAAGAAAAAAAAATCCTTGTGAAGTGAGTCGGAGGACGAAATCTGAGCTAAAAAAACAACACACCTCTAGATCTGTGCTAAGTGAGAGAGTGTGTGCATGTGCCCCTCAGAAATGGTTTAAGGGCTTGTTTAAACTGACAACTACAGCTACTAAGAAGCAGGAAAATCTCTGCTGCTCTTTCCAACTAAGTTTACACTTGTTGCAACTATAGTGCAATTTTATTTTGATTTTAGTGCTTCTTAGTAGCTGCAACTACTAAGTAGCTGTGGTGTTAAAACAATGGAAAATAGGATAGAAACCAATAGAATTATTGCAACGTGTAAACAGAATTGTAGTATTTTAAGGCAGCTTCATTTAATTCACTAGCATTTTGAAAGTTGCAATTACTGGATGCATTGTATGAAAGTAGCAGCCACATTCAGCTTGCAGCAAATTTTGCAGTCACAGTTGCCAGTGTATGCTAGACCATAAGACTAATGATGGGTAAAATCAACATCAGGGTCTTCTTGTAGCAGCTTCTGAATTGCAGAAAAGCTTCCTTTCTGGAAGTGAAAATTTGCTGCTTCAGTTTGTAGCAAAATCTCATAATCTTAAATTTGTAATTTCAGCTGCTGTGAATATTTTTTTTCTTCTTTTTTGCAAGAGGAGTTTTTTTTACAGTGACTGAAATGTCAAAAATAACCAGGGTAAAAATACGCTACTATTGCAGGACAATTACTAATATCTGCACACTGTTGCGACTGCACAGCAACTGCCATTTAGTTCTATGGTTGACTAACTGGTACAATAACTATCTATCTGCATGTTAAACTTACATACCAGAGCTATCCAGTGACCAAACCAGCCATAACATAATCAATTCTTAACCCACTGAACTCTGTTTTAAGTGGGAGTTAAAATGCACTTCTCAATGTACATATTTTCTAAATGCTGTAGCATACACCAGTAGAATGGAATTTCCCTTCTTCCATCAGTGGAAATTCTCTACTTCTTCTTTTGAATCCTTTTTTAAGCATTGTCAACAAAAGGTGATTTTTCTAATTGAAAATCACCTCAACATTAGTAAATAGTCCCTTTATATATGTTCCTTACTAAAAAAAAAAAAAA
>JAKJJM010127044.1:0-12124 GCA_021901965.1 Pipa carvalhoi
CCCCCCCCCCCCCCCCCCCCCCCCCACTGAGGTTTAGACTGTGCTTCCCTTTGACCACCCTATAAACAATACAGAATGCAGAACAGTCAATCTTCACCTAAGGGACCAGTAGCTCATTACATAAAACACAAAGATAAGATCCTCAGTGCATTAATATTCATAAATGGGTGCACTAAGGTTGAGGCTTCTAATAAAACATGGATTCTCTCAACACATTTTAAATACAAAGCACATCTGGCCTACAAAACTTCTGTGCTGTCACTATTTATCCATCAGGACCTTAGTAGACAGTACAAGGAAGCATCTAGATGGGCATAGGCTGGAACCCCTTATTTCACCCTGGGCATCTTGTTGGGGCTCCATTTGCAATATAAAAGAATGAAGATGTATAGACTGTAATGTCTAACTTGTGTATCAGTGGTTTCTTTCAGTGTCTTCACAAAATGCACTAGGTTTTCTGGGGAACAATCCTCCCTTCCTCAGGTGCCAGCTTTTCTGGGGCTGCACCCTGAGATTGCACTAATTGATCATATTTAGACCAGGGTCCTCATAATGAGAGAATATCTAAAACCACAAACTACCCTTAAAGTGCACCTGTCACCTCAAAACTCCAATACTAATTTAGGTTCTACTAATGAAATAAACGATTTTGTAAATATATGTATTTTAAAAAATGTACCTTTATGCAGCGTTTCTCTCTGTCATCTTCCCTGTCAGCCCAACTTTTCTTTCCCAAGTTGGGTTGGGCGGGGCTAAATGATGATTGACAATATAGCTCCTCCAATCAGATCCCTTAAACCACGATCTAGCAGTGATCTGATTGGAGGAACTACAATGTCAATCATCATTTAGCCCCACCCAACCCGACTCGGGAAAGAAAAGTTGGGCTGACAGGGAAGATGACAGATAAACACTGCATAAATGTACATATTTTTTAATACATACAGTATATATTTACAAAATCGTTTATTTTATTAGTAGAACCTAAATTAGTATTGGAGTTTTGAGGTGACAGGTGCACTTCCACCCACGGGAAATACTACTTTTATGATTTCCATGCATATCTGTGTTGCATTTCGTAGTACATACAAATCATTACATTATGCCAGATCTTCTTGTCAGACCTGGTGAAAACCATACTTCCTTTCTCTTTTCTTTCTTTATCCCTGAAATGTCTGAACAACCTTGCAAAATCTGACAAACTGCAAAAAAAAAAGAAAAAGAAAAAAAGAATTGAATTGTCTAAATTATATGGCGGCTCTTTTATCATCATTTCCTGAACATTTAAAATGTGAATAGAAAACTTTTTTTTTCCTTCACTGAGCTCAAAACCTGGGTTCCCATTCTATTAAGGAACAGTATGTCTGAGGAGGAATCCGGTTGTAATAAGTCCGGCCTACTATAAAGTCAATCTGAGAAACATATTTTCTGAGCACACTCGGCTTTAGAGATGCTGTTGTATATGATATTGATTTTGGTAAAGCCAAGATATCCATTATAGTAGTTCCATTACTAAATAAGAACTAAGTATTGATTGTGACTGGAACACTGAAATTCATACAAAAATCTAGGCCAATATTCCCTCTATGCTGTGTGCACTTATGTGTGTGCAAATGTGGTGTCCAGGGCAGGTGTAGGGCGCAAAGCGCGCAGGGAAATTAAAGGGCAAGTGTCACCGATGCCTCCCTGCACATTTCCTCACAACCCAGTGCTGTACCACTTTAATAATAAAAGCAGGAATGTACCTCTTGGAGTGAATAGGTCCCAAGTCCCCTCAAACGAAAAACCAACAGGCAAGGTTCAACTTTGCAAATAAATGGGTCTTTATTCCTTCAATCTCTATTACAGGACACAGATGCAAATCTTCCGTATTACAATATTATTCTCCACAAATCAGCAGGTAAACATCACAGGCTCAGCAGTCTCATAGAGTGCAGTAATTTCCTTTTTATCAATATCTCCAATTATACAATCACATCATCATCATTTCTGTGCTCCTTTCACTCCCATAGCACAGACTGACTCTGCACTTCCTGTTACCTCAGTGGGGATCCCTCCCACACACATGAAAGTTTACCAAATTTACTGTAATACAGCATCATACTGTTCAAAAAGGGGAAACTCTATTTAGGGACATAATCTATTCACATACAATTTAAAGGCCAAATTAACCATTTTATATCTCTCTTTAGTAACGTCAGCTTCTGTACATTACACAAACAAACATTACCAACAACGTACACAGTAAAATATAATGGTATATTTATCAAAGGCAGAAATGGCAAAGTACTGTTACTGCCATTATTGCTGTGGTGCATTTCCCTTGTCTCTATGGAGGCATTTACTAAAGTCAAAGGGCAAAATTTATAAAACTCGAAAAGGTCGATTTCGACCTTCTCGAGTGTTATCGATATTAAAAAAACGGGTCCAATTGAAAAATATCGATCAATACCTTTCAATCGTTTTTTTCCGATCAAAACTTTTTGATTATTATTTTTCGATCCGTTACCAATGAGAAAGTGCCATAATCAATATTTTTCTATCGGACCCATTTTTGTATCATCAATAAAACTCGAGAAGGTCGAAATCGACCTTTTTGAGTTTTATAAATTTCACCCAAAAAGTTTTTGGACTAGAATCTAGATAATGCAGGAGAAACAGCCTATTTTTAACTTTGCCTGCCTCAGACTGGAGTAAACCCTTTATTCCTTATGGAGTTGGTCCTGTCACTTAGCCACAGTCAAAATAGTTTTAACATAGGAAAATAGAAAAATAACGTTTCCCCCGCATTTGATGGAGAAACATTTTTACTGATTCCTTTATAAATCAGGGGAAACATTTGTTAAGGAAATGGGGCAAAAAAAAAAAAAAAAGGATGCAGTGGGTAGAATTTCTTTTTGCACCCTCAAGAGCCCCCAGCAACACCCCCAGCCAATGGATGGGGGTGTTGCTTATGTTTCTAAGCAACAAGATTTGGACTGGCCAACCAAGACACAAGCAAATCTTCCAGTGGGTCCAGGCCTCAGTGGATCCTCCTGGAGTTTCAAACTGCACCATCTTGATGGCTGTATAAAGCAGTGTGGGCTTTGAGAGAAATATAAAAAAATCATAGGGACATAAAATGGAAATGAAGAGACAGGAGGAAATTTGTTTGATTACTGGCTCAATTTCTTCTTTTCTGGTGGGCCCCAGCACTTGTCTGCAGTAAGATAAAGGTAAAGATAATCAAACACTCCACTATTTTCCACAGAAGGGGATTGTTTTAAATGGAGCCTATGGATGATGATTTTTTTACTACCTGGCAGTAGAACAGAAAGGCAGCCCCTGCTCCTTTTAACAAATTCAAACATTCATGTGGACAAAAGGCTCTGATTGCACAATAAAACACGCCTCATGATTTACTGAGTCATATGAAATCAAAGTAAATGTAACCCTTTTCTCTAGGTAGGATATAGCATTGCTATGACTGTAATATTCTATATGAAGGGACGTGCTCATTTTTATAACATACTATGGCTTAAAAAAGCAGAAAATAAGCTGTGTAAATGAAATTGGTTCCATAGGCTGTTCAGCCAATGTTCGTTCATTTGAACTGAAACAAATGAAGATGATCTTCCAAAGGTTTTAGGCACAATTGTCTAACTGTCCTGGCTTCTCACCAGGGGACACTTGGGTGGGTAATAAATCTTCTACCCATTGAAAGAAGAACTCTCTAGACCCAATTACCAGTGGCTGGATCCTGCTAAATAAATTGCAAAATGTACTGCAAATAATTAGTCAATTGTCTATATTTCTAATGATTACTTAGACAAGTTCCCTACTGGTAGAGTCTCTGCCCCATTGCTTATTATTTTTTGCCTAGCCCAGCATATTTTTTTGTCTTACTGTGGGACACCTTGCATTTATGATACTGACCTCATTTTAGAATGACAACGTTTGGGTTAACCCACTATATCATACTGTACTTTGCAAGCTGAGACTGTCTCAATGTGGTGTTCAGCCTATCTCCCTTGGTGACTCCTACTGTATTAGTCTGTGTTTGTGTGCTAAAGTAGGATTAGAAAACTAAAGAAAACATCATGACAACAAGAAAGCAAGGCAAGATGGTATTCCCAGCTAATAATTACAAATGTAATTGCATCTAGAGGCAGCATCTGTGTTAGAAAATGAGTCTATTCCAGAGTTAACTTGGAAAAAAAAGACATATACGCTATCACTGTAAAAATGTGATGCTAGTAGATAGAGTTACAAAGGGAACATTTTCTAAATTGAAAATTCAGCATTCTGTAGAGGATAGGGCCCCCCCAACATAAGAACTTTTATTTTAATAGGTGTTAACAACATTGACTAGAAATAGACTTTTTAGAACCAGAAAGCTGAACCAGACAGACATCTTCTTACCCTATAAATCACAAGACTGACTACACTACTTGGGCTTCTGTTTGCCTGATGTCTGATCTGATTCAGACGTAGCAACGTGATTCTGGTATGCAGTACCAATGTTTTTACAGTGCTGCAGACTGCAGCAAAACCACAGAAAATAAAGGTGCTGATCAAAAGCCTTGTGTTTCAGATCTTAAAATATTTCTAATAACAGAAATGTGTCTGAAGAACAGAAATATACGGTGACAGTCTGATGCAGGGAATTAGAAACCCATGATTGCTTTCTTCATTTCAGCTGGGTGAACCTTTCTGCTCAGTGTAACGGGTAAATAATCAGCGCAAAGGAGGTTTTGCCTTTTTGGAAAAAAATTCAAAGTGAGTTCAAGTACAGACTGAGGGTAATGGATAGCGGCTGAATAAGAATGACTAGGCACTGGCCACAAACAGTCGCCTGGGATCAGCTAAGGAGAAAGTTGGCCCCTACTTCTTCCCCCCCCCTCTTTGACTGGGCCTTCATAGTTTATACCTAATTTCTAATGCCCCTTCACCATAATGGGTGACCCCCATTTACTAGGTTTGACATTTCATGCAACAGTCATTCTGTTGTGTTGCAGTCTTGGAAAGATCTGGACCATTCTCCCTCCCACCCCATTTTCTCATGTTAGATTTTCAGGGTCTGGCCTCATTCTCACAGCTTTAAGGGATTTTTTAGCACTGACAAAGTTTTATACAACTCTGGTTAGTTGTGGCTGCTCTTTGGTAAGCCTGTAGCCCACGGTTCGGGCTTACTTTCCAGGATAGTCTGAGATTCCTGTGGTTTCTTGACGATAATTTGTGCATGTTGCTTGTCAGCAACAGCTGAGATAATGGGCGAAATTTACAAAACTCAAAAAGGTCGTTTTTCGACCTTTTTGACTTTTTCTGATGTGAAAGCTAATGTTTGATCGAAAATTTTAAATTGATTTTTTCCAATCAAAACATTGATTACATATATAGATGTAATCAAGATGTTTAAAGCAGTTCATTTAGTAAATTCTACATGGTCCCTTAATAACTTCATCTTTCTGTGTCCACAGCAATATGAATTGCTAATGCAGCATGCTGCAGACGTGTCTGGTGCTATGTAATTTATATGACACATTTTGGTGCCAATTTCACTGAAAAGTGTGCCTGACATAGCAGAGTAAAGGATAGTCTCTGTAACCTTCTGGATTTGAAATCTGTCTAGCAGGAATACATTTGCAAATAACACAGCTAAAGGAGAAGGGAACATAGTAGAAAAGTGACAGTCATTAATTAAAGGAGAACCTAAGCCTGACAAAAGTTTAGGCATGTAATCATGTACCCTTTGCATAGGGCTTAGTATACCAGCATAGAGGTGACCCAACCATATCACTAATCATCTCTGCCACTGGCTTGGCAAATGCCCTGTGTGCACTTGTAGATTGCGTTGTTAAAAAATGTATAACATTTGATTTAAGGGATTTAGCACTGTTTGTGCCTTATTCCCTTATAGTTTACACTGAAAATTGGATCATTAAAATAAAACAGACATTTATAGTTTAGCATTTCCGCTTCAACCATTTAGAAGGAAATCCTTTATTAAAACTGTCCATGTTGCAACTGTCCTTGTTGTATACCAGTGGTAGGCAAAGTGCGGCTCGGGAGCCACATGCGGCTCTTCAGCTGCTGTGTTGTGGCTTACGGTGCACCTCCTTAGCCCCACCCATGACCTCCGATGCTCCATCTGATTGGACGTCGGCAGGTCATGTGATCTGCAGCGTGCGCTCCTCCCCTTTTGTGGCTCAAAAAATGTTGTCACTGGTGGAGGAGGGAGCAATAGGGCTCCCTCCTCTTCAAAGTTTGCCGACCCCTGTTGTATACATATTAGTTGTGGCATAGAAATAGATAGAATATTCACAGAATACAGTTAGTGGGACAGTGTGAGGCTGACGTCACTGCCCTTCACTTGTCAAATTCTCCTCACTTCGCATGATTTCTCATCCTACTTCTATTCGCCTGACTACGCCACACTACTCATGCGACAGTGTTCGCCGCTGTCTGCCTGTTCGACACGTGTATTTGCCACTTAGCCAACACTGAGAAGTGAATCTGCGACTATTATGGCGATGAGAATCAAATTGTAGCAAGGTGAATTCATCCTTTTAAAAATGTGTCCCACTTGGTGCATATTCTCATTAGTACATAAGCTAATTATGTAACAGCCTTTCAATTTCCTTGACCCTAATTACATTTTTTTTCTTAGAAATGGCTACTTCAAAACTGCAAGCTGCGTGACCACCATAAATGTAACTAGCACAATACAGGAATGACAATTGAAAATGGATTATAAATAATTTGTAATCATCTTTAAATCATTCTGTGTAATGGATGTTAATATGCCTGGCTATTTATATGCAAATCACTCTGCATAAACAATACTGACTTTGGAGTAGGTGAATGAAACTCTCGCTTATGCAAAATAATATTTTAAATGGTGATTTGGCACAGGAGACATTATCAATGGGGAAGAGTTAATTTCATACATATTACTTCCCTTAACTTACGACCAGTTACCCTATTATAATTTAAGAAGGAATCAATGATAGTGCTTAGTTGCATATTTGGATACAAATATTAATCTTCTAAGTAAACTATCAAAATACCTAGTAACATGGGTACAAATGAGATGACAGTTTCAGATAAGCCCAACAAACATTGACAGACCCCATTCTTATGTCAGAACTTGGCTAGAGGTCCGAAAGGGACTTTACCCGATTGCCTAAACTTGAATTCAGAGGGGACACCGAGCTGTATACAATCAGAGTTCAGCCATGATGTACCAACCTAAAGCCATTTCTCCTGACATGGTCTGGCTACAAGGAATGACATTCTGGAATAATGTTTACAATAAGGAATGTTGGTGCCATTTACTGCTTCTCTTTCAGTGGAGAAAGCTTAAATTTGGAAAGAACAAAGAAGCTTCCAATTCATTTTTTGGGTATTTGGTATTGTATTTATATAGCGCTGATATATTACACAGTGCTTTACAGAGATTCCTCATTCACTTCAGTCCCTGCCCCGTAGAGCTTACAATCTAGTTTCAGTCACACACACAGATGTATGTTTTTGGATTGTGGAAGGAAACCAGGGTGCCCGGAGGAAACCCACGCAGGTGCGGGGAGAACATACAAACTCCATGCAGATGAAGTCCAGGGTGGAATTGAACCTCTGCACTGCAAGGCAGCAGTGTTAACCACTGAGCCACCGCATTGCCCGCATTTAAAGCTATATGGAAACCCGTTTGCATGAATGAATGCAAATAAGCAGTAAAGGGATTTCCTATGCAGACAAAAAGCTGTGCTCATCTACTTCTATGAATTAAAATAAGACAAACCATTTTTATGTATAAGATACTGGAAGAAAGTCTATCCTAGCATAGCAGATAAAGAGTAAGGAAAGGCCAGGTTACATTATTTATAACACCTAGTGGTGCCTCTTATGCTGCCACCTTGTGGAATTTTTTAGTAAGTCCCTTATAAGATTGTAAAACATGTGGAAATCCATGTGAGTTAAACTCAGGTGCAGATACATGTGACCTAGGTTATATAAAGAGGTCTCCCTAGTGAAGCTTGCTGTTTCTTTCCCTAGACGTAAAGGGTGAGAAACTATCCTAAAGGCAGGATATTTATGGTACACTGAGAAACAAAAAGATAAAATCTGCATGTGCTCTTTACAGGCCATGAAGCATATTATTTCACCGGGTTTATCTTGTCTGTCAGATGTTACGAAATGTAACTATGTCATTTACATAATTATACTTTTTTTAATTGATGTTTTTGAGGAAAAGCATTGCTCTTTCTTTAATTATACTCACTGGGCCACTTTAGAGACACTGAGATTAATTTGGGCTGGAAAAGGGTCTGTTTCTTGGAATTTATGTATATTAGGTCCCATGGTCCATTGGCTTTTGGCTAATTCCTCACAATATCATTTCCTTTGAAAAGTATGTAAGCTCTAATTTATATTGTGGGAAATTATGTGTGATGGCCTTACTGGCTATGTTGGCATTTAACTTGTTATATATTGTTTGCTATTTGAGGTATACGTTTTATGTTTAAATTTCATTGCATTATAGTTTGGTTGTTAAAGAAAGTCTTTCTTAGCTTTTGGTAGGCCTGTAAGCGCAGTACTGTGTTATTACTTGGACAGGGTAGCATGGAATGTTTTTTCTACTTTATACGCAGGTAAGAGATTGTTCACATAAGCAGTAAGTCATCTGAAAAGCAGACTTTTTTTTGATGGATATTCTGTAACTGACAATGCAAGTTGCTTAGTGGTAGGGGTATGGTATATTGATGCATATCTATAGGACCATTGAAGGTGGCTTGTACATTTGACATAAAGCATCTAAGCTTCCTCTTTCTCTGCACCTGTATTGCCTGTTTCTTATTGTTATATATTCTGTAGTCCGAGAGATAATGTGGTGATGGTAAACACTGGATAACTGGGCTTAACAACCAATCAGCATACCCCTATGAGAATTGAATGCAATAACAAATAATTTTAATAATAATTTCAAATTGAAGAAAGATTAAATCCCACGTCTCTGCCAAGTCAAATATAAAGAGTAGTTTGGTTTGTCCTATCAGAACAAAAACACAGCTAAAAATCCACATGTGCAAATTTACCTTAAGATTGCAAAACCCAAAATTCACTGTATGCAGTGTGCTGGTGCAATTTCTGTAATCACTACTAGCCAATCCAAACCACTCCCAGAAGGTGCCTGCACATTCAGTAAGATACATCATTTGGAAAAGATCTCTGGAAGCTGGAGATTTCCTTTAATGAATCAAGACCTATATTTTTTAGGCACAAATTAAAATGTGTTAATATGATAGTGTGCTTTTAATGCATCGTATTAGTTGGTGTCCACTTCTGAAATTCAATACAACATAGGAGATCATTAGTTTGACTCATTTGGCAATCACATATAATTTGATAAACACTCATGTGTACAGTATTGAAATCAATTACTATTACCTAGCATGTTGATACATGACTCCTACTTACCCCATAAGTAAATGTATGTATTCATTTATATAGCACTGATATATTACGCAGCACTTTACAGAGATTCATCATTCACTTCAGTCCCTGCCCCGTAGAGCTTACAATCTAGTTTCAGTCACACACATAGATGTATATTTTTGGAATGTGAGAGGAAACCGGAGTGCCCGGAGGAAACCCACGCACGTGAGGGGAGAACATACAAACTCCATGCAGATGAAGTCCAGGGTGGAATTGAACCTAGAGCTGCAAGGCAGCAACGCTAACCATTGAGTCACTGCACTTCCCAATGGTTTTATACCTCAAAAAAAAAAACATTGGGTTTACTACTATTATCTGAAAATGGCAATGGAAAACAAAAGAATAAAATAGCTACAGAAACGCTAATATTAAGAGTTGATGTTAGGGTTTCCCCCTGTCGGGATTGACAGTTTGTAAATGTCATGCATCAGCAACAAAAAAGTCTAGATAAGTAAAAAAAAGCCTGGAGCTGTTAACTACACACAGAATGCATCCTGCAGTGATTGTGGGTCTGTGTCGTATTGGAAATAACTTTCTGTTTCTAATTCCTGAACCCCTTTTTGCTTTAGAAACAACTGCAATTTGTGTTTTTGAAAAATGCTTGTATAAAATGTGGGATGTTGGTCGATATTTTAAAAAATGTCAGGATAAAACTCTTCAATCCTGCCTTCGATGCAGTTTTCACAGTCTGTCTATTACTGGAGTTGTCCAAGTTTATAATTGAATATAATTTAATCAGTTAACCATCGCTAAAGGTGCAGTGATCACAGGGGGATCTGGGTAAGCTAGGAGTAGTGAAATTACAGCAACAGTGGAGAAAGTTACCTTATCAGCTGGCCACTGGTCAGAGTAACTCTCTACACGTAAATGAATGCAATTGTTCACCCTAAGCAGTGTGAAACTGCAATATGTGAATATCTACTTTATTACAAGGAAATTCTGAAAGGCCTGTGTTTATACCCTAAGGCTGGGGTCACACTAGCTGTTTTTCAGCTGAGCTGTCTTTAATTAGACTCATTATTTTCTATGGTGCAAAACACAATAGCCTGTGTGGATTAATCAACAGAAAACACTGGAGACTATTTTTCCAGCTCAGCTGAAAACAGCTAGTGTGACCACAGCCTTAACCAAAACAGATTAGAGTGTTAAATAATTTTACTTGGCCATAAACCTTAATAAATAGGTCAATAATTAGCCTGTCTGGGGCAGAATTCATATACCACACCATTATTTCCTACTGTCATGCCTTCCAAGTGTCCAAGTCCCCATTCTCTCTCCCATCCTGGAATTGAATACCCCAGCCAATGAGCATGAAGTAGATGGGATGCTAGTGACATCACTGTCAGCGGGGAAAGCTGCTGTCTCACTCTCCACTGGGCAACATGTACACTATGCCTACTATGAAAGTAGGTAGCAATCTCCTTTTATTAAAATGTAACTGTAGTTATTTGGGAGTTACTGTTGTTTGATGAGTTTTGTAGGCAAGTCTGAATATCAAGGCCAGTGGCTATTAATGGTTGATACACCTACTTTTACCTGCAGAATCCATTTTAACCCCCTTAGAACCACACAAAGAATTCATAGAACCTGTCAGATTAATTGTATATAACTATTCCCAATAAATATAAGGCACTTCACTCCACTGCCCCTCCCTACATTTCCTATGTATGCTCGTACATTCCTCAACGTCAACTGCGCTCCTCCCAAGGCAACCAGCTTGGCATGCCGCACACCAGTACTGCCCGTCTCATCTTAAACCCTTTCCTCTTTCTTCCCCCCACATCTGGAATTCTATACCACTTTATCTTTGCCAGGAACATTCCCTCTGCACTTTTAAAACCAAACTGAAGTCCTACCTTATGGAGCACTATCACTGATTTTTATGTATAAATTATATTTTATCCTTACTTAATTATTTATGCTTATTATATGTATTTATTAACCAGTGTTTCAGCACATTGTTACAGCTCTTATTACCCTTCTATCTGTGTATGTCATGTCTTCCTCCCATTTAGATTGTAAGCTCTAAGGGGCAGGGACCTCCAACCTCTTGTGTCAACCACAACCTGGCATTTAAAGTGAAGCATCCTTGTGATATTACACTTGTATTATGTAATGCATTTTTCCCATGTCTGTATTATGTTTGTATTGCTGAATTGTACAGCGCTGCCTAAATTTGTGGCGCTTTATAAATAAAATTATACATACATGCAGTCATTTGGAAATTACAGTAAAAACACCAGTGAATAAGGCGACAAAGTGTAAAGTTTTGCACTTCCGGAGGGAATATTTAGCAAATAGTTCCAGTATAATCACCTACCCAACAATCTAAGCCTTTATTAAATCTGAAATCATAAGACACTCTTCATAGAATCAGTGGTTTTATTCAGCACAAAAGGCCAACTGTCTATTACAAGATTTCCTTTATAAAACGTAAAGCATCCTTATTGACAAACGTCCTGTTTCACAAACACCGGTGATGGCACAATAATACATTTATTATTATTTCTGACAAATAATATTTAAACCTGTCACATATAATTATTTCACCGGGCCTTTGCTATCTCTATTTGTAACAAACACATATAGGGATTATTTCAGTAAACATGGATTTTGCCTGCAGAGCATTAGAACTAAAAAAAAAAAAAAA
>JAKJJM010127049.1:0-10687 GCA_021901965.1 Pipa carvalhoi
GGTGTGTCTTGACCTCCGTGGCGGAGGCTCCGCCGAACCCCTGAGACTGGCTCACCGAACCCCTAGGGTTCGATCGAACCCCGGTTAAGAACCACTGTTCTAGAGATATAGAGGTATTAATTCTATATATTTGAATACAGTAAAACTTAAACAAAAAAATATGGTTGTCTCCCCAGGTCACAGTACAGCTGAAGTGAGTGGAAATTAGCCTTGAACTACAATTCTCTGCTGGTCAGAGGTGGTGAACAGACTCCACCAAGGGCAGATACTCGACAACATATTGGGAAGAAGTGAACTATCATCCTTACACGGAACTGAAATCTTTAGCTGATCCCAGTGTTGACACAAGGAGGTTCATAGCACTTTACGTTTCCAGCAATGACTGGATTAACACAAATCTTTAAATAGGACAAAATGTTGTGGGGTTCCCATTGCACCTTAACCATAACCTCGCTGCCCTTTTCTTTGTGGGCCAGTCAACCTCCCACAGATGAACTTTGATTATACTGTATTATAACTTGCACAAGGGAAGGCTAATGAATTTGTGAGACTGTTTGCAGATTGAAAGTATTGTAAACCCATGCATAGTTGGTCTAGATATATACAAGTTGCTTTTTTGTGTATTTCCTTCTATGGACAGATTTTACAGAAAGTAGAAGCACATGAAGGTGTAAATCCCTGGATATCAGGAATTCCTCTTCTAATTAGTTGCCTGACCCTCACTTGTTGACTAGCCTAACAAAAATAATGGAGCTGTTTAATACAGTGTTTGCATAGAATGGTAATGCAAGAAAATGGAAGTAACCAGTTCACAATTATAGTACGGGCCAGTTAACAGTCTGAACTCCTAGTACTAGGAGGAGGAAAACGGATGTTAGAAAATGATTTAAAATGAGAACAAGTGTGTGCTGCCATACCTTAATTGAATGTCAGAAATGCAGATATTTGAAAATTTTAGGGCTAGCATGATTTTAAGGCTTTTGGGGTGGAAACCCACAAAAGAATAGTGTTCTAGAGGTTTTTAGAATGACATTTATGATGGGGTGCCAGTACTAAATTACTACAGTCACTGCTATATAAAGTTAATGTTCCTAAGTTATGAAATTAAAGTGTGTATATACAGGTCTGTATTGGTATGGAATACAATTTACAACTGGAATAATGCGATTTTTTTACAAAGTGTACAATTGCCTCTGAACTAGACAGAGCCAGTTTGAGACATAGTGGGGCCCTAAGCAGTACAGACAGTGGGCCCCATATGCTGGTATCCTTGTCAGAAGTAAGAGTGAGTCTTTACTTAGCGACAATGGGTCTGTTTCCATCAGGGTCCCTCCAAAGTGTTGGGAGCCCTGAAACCAAGAAGTGACAAGTCAGTAAATATGAGAAAGAGCATGTGTTGGATCATATTGTTTCCCTAAACCTTAACTGTACAAACAATTGTAATGTTAGCATAAACAGTACTAAACATGTTATACCTTCATAATACTAGGCTCCACTGAGCCTACTGGAGCAGCATTCCAACAGTGAGTGACCAGCAATATATATCATGCAAACACAGAAAATTCTTATGTTTGTATTTATACTTGGGGTATATGGGAGATGCCACTTTTACTTTTAAAGGAGCAATTTAGTCACCAACAGTTTTTTTGCCTGTCTATTTGGCACTGTTAAATATTTTTTGCAGTACATATTTTAAACTTATTTCCTCTCATTTCAATAAACAGCTAGTCAAATTCACTCTCTGATCTACTTCCTTTTCAGCAACTGAATTTGGAATCATAAGTCACAAAATTGAATGACAGGCATGAGAATTCTAAATAACAAATCAGAATCTTGCAGATTTGTCACATAGCTGATGACCATCTGGTTATTAGTGATTTTTTTGGATTCCCAATTGATCAGCTGAAGGAGGAAGTAGGTGAGAAAATATGTGCTTCTGTAAAAAAGATGGTGTAAATTAAAAACCAGGAAAAATAAGTAAATAATTTATATTGCAAAAATCATTTGTTAAACAGCTTTAATTAACTGGGCAAATAACTGTTTAAAGCTGTACTGTTGCTTTAATAACAATTGTTTTGATACTGTTCCAGATAGGGTTAAATAATGTAGCAGCTTAAAAAAGTATTAGGACATTACAGTCACTGTCAGTTACTTACTGATTAAATTGTCACTGATATATATATATTTATATAAAAAAAGAAAAATCAAAATCATACTAGGTGCAAAGTTTCAAAAACCTGCTGCCCTCCTACAGGGTTAGGGTTGGCTTTCAAAAGGTTCAGTCCCAGACTTCAACAGCTGCAGATGAAATAGGTGAAAGCAGAATGCATGCTTTTAAAGCAAATATTAAATACAAACAGTGGAATATATGTGAACTTGTATGTATTATAGAAATTATTTATTTAACAGTGACCTCTATATGGCCAAAAATGAAATAATGCAATGTGCTCATAGTCAGCTTTGACCTAGTTCCTATTGAGTTTAGAAGAAATAAATGGAAGGAAACATTTCCATTGTAATTAATTACTGATGCAAAGTTCCTTAAAAGGTGGAAATAAAGCCTTTAATGAAATTTGATTTGTTCTAGCCTGTTGAGCAGGACAAGCAGATTCATCTGTTTTGTTTCCAATAGGCGTCTATATCTTGTCATTTTTTTTCTCTAATCATTACATTTTGTCCAGGTGTCAGTGACCTTTAAGGCTTGTCTGCATTATGGGATTCTCTGGACAGTTTATTGAGAATATTTTATTTTACTATTCTGGAATGGTGTTAGTAAGATCTTGTTATTTACAATGGTCATGTTATGACAGGGAAAATCTTAGTGAGGGTGAAACAATTAACTCATTAAACATTCAGATAACTTATAATTAAACTATATTGTATCCTGCTTCTCTTGCAATGTCCCATGTGAATTGGAAGCTTTCCTTTTTGGGGGAATAGACTTATTGTCTTTTCTGGTCTGGTTTTCCTGAATTGTGAAAAGGACAACCCAAGCCACAATTCCTCATGACTTTGAATGCTTTAGGTTGGGCTGTTAGCTCTAAGGGGAAGTAGGACACAATGCAGGTTAAAACCTTTAGTACTTGTAGAACTCATCTTGCTCTGTATCCTGCTTTGTCCTCAGAACATTTTTTTCCTGACATTATAGATTTCCTTTTGGAACACTCGTTCATACTCAGGAATTTATAGCTAATTAATGAGAATCACATTTGCATATCATGACCAGTGAGGTGTTATTTGTATTTATCGTACCTTTTATTCAGAGACAGATTTGTTTAATATAATTTGATATATGTATGTATCACAAAGATTTTTACAAGGATTATTTATGTATGTTTGTTTTTTACTTGATAAAAAGATTTTGCTATAATAAACTATAGTTTCATGCTTGCCCAGAATGAAAATCTCTTGATGTGTGAAATGGGAATTAGTGAAGGAATATACAAAGGTGTGATAGTAAATCATCCTTTTGCAAGATGGGATGACACCAGAGATACATATTTAGGTTTAAATAAAGTAATGTTTATTTTACAGAATATTTATTTTAAATAAATTTCATTTGCAAATGTATACATCCATTGGGACAATTAATCTTGTTTTGTTGTAGCCTATTTTATCAGAAATACATTTATCATATTGTCTTTTTATGGAAGGGGGATCAACAGTCCATTGACATCAAATATCAATTATATTAATTACAGTAGACATGAAGTGGAACTGTTGGGTGTGGTTCTTACTACCACCTGGGCAATTTGGTGATCAACCAACAATTTCAGGAAAAAGTTAGATGGCAATGCTTTTCTTAATAATAAGAGTCATTTCAACTTCACTAATAACAATCCTATGAGTGAGTTTAGACAGCTCAAAAGGATTTGAGCATTGGATGCAGATATTGAACAGGAGGTTCACATTTTAAATTGAAAGTTTATGAAAAAGATATCTGATAACAGGTGCTAAAACCAGTAACACACCAGGTACTCATGGGACTCAATATCACTACACAGGAATTTGTTTTCACATAAAACTACAAAGTTCATATCTTCCAAAACTGGCAAACCTGATCTAGGATTTTATAAATTACCAGGTAAGTGGCTTTCTGGATCCCTTGCATTTGTGAGCCTGTTAAAGTATGACAAGAAAGTTCAAAACACACTTCTCTGTAAATTTGGGAAATATCAATTTAGTGTCTTCAAAAGTTAAGAATGGAGAGCTTAGGCAATGGGATACTTACTAGATTTACAATTTCAAACGCTTCAGTCATTTGGGTTGAATAAAGATAATACGGCCCATTACTAAACTGCAATAAAGAATAGAGATCAAAGTATAGCCCTACTGACAGTATTCTTGTTTCTCTCTTGTTTTGCTGTTGATTTTGTTCTATAATTTATACTAAACATATGTATATGTTGGTCACTTTGTAGCAACACAGGCATTTAGAAGCAGCCAGCATAGGCTGGAAACATATTTATAGTTACTGTTCTGGAACTCAAGACCCTAGCTCATGGAAGCTTTCTAGCCTGCTTCATCAATATTTATCTCTGGAAGGATATTAGGTATGCTCATTGGAAACTATATACTTTTATTCTATTTTAGACATATATTGATTCTACTACATAGTGTTAATGGTACTAAAGGAACATAGAAATATTTGTGTTCCAATGTTCTGTATGTTGGTCATCATGTAACACCTAGGTATCTTTGATATAATCTATACTGTTGCCCCTTGTTTTAGTAATATAAATAACCCTGTAAATGTGGCTAGAAGGTACTATGGATATAAATAAGGTAGACTGCATCTTGATGTGGTAACCGAAGAGAAGATAAAGGGTAAATAAACCCTGGCTATAAAAGCCCTATTTACCTATTGTCAAGCAATATAACGATTAAGAAACTCCTGATTCCGGAGAGCTCAATATCCCTCTGTAGCTGCTCCCTCCCTTGTATGCCATGCCTCCTCCTCTCCCTGGCTTTTCTCTCCACAGCCGACTACACAGGCGGTTGGACAGCTCTTATCTGTGCATGCTCAAGTGTTAGGAACAGGCTTTTTAGAGGAGGAGAGGTTTTCCCCGCAAGAGCGGCTCTCTGTATAGTGAGTGATGTCACTCGGAAGTGGGGATTATTAGCACTGCAGAGGAAGAGTCTGTACACAGAATGGGAGGGGGAGCAGGGCTGTTTAATCAACAGGCAGACTCTTCAGAGACTCTTAATATCGCTATTTTCTGAGACAGCGCCAGCCTTCCATTCAAGCTCTTGAAGAAGCCGATGACAGTCGGAGAAATGTGTTGAGCAGTTTTTATTTGTCACATGCATGTTTTTTATGCTCCCTTGTGAGTACCTCCTTGTAATAATAAATTGAAGTTTTATTTAAACCATCTGCACAATCTTCTTTCTGCTTACAAGTACAGAACAAGAAGGGTGCCAATTGTTTGTATCTCATCCACTGCATAACCATCTTAAAGCGGTACTGCCCTATTATTCAAAGTCATTGTGATCCATTGCATCTGTGCAGAAGAATATTATTGGTCTTCATCAACCTCATAAAGATCCCTCAATACCGTCTTTAAAGCTGTATTACCAGCCTTATCCGGTGAGTGCATTATCTTAAGTGGGACACACATCCTCCATCACCATCGTGACCTACACCAGCTATCTCACTTATTATACGAGCACTCAATTATTTATCTGGTGAGCCTTTCCACAACCATTCCTTCCATTTTTTTTTGTTTGTTTTGTCTAGTTGTTTTGCTATTTGTCCATACGGTATCACACTAGGGTAGTTCCTGTGTTCTTTTTATTTACTTTTCTCCAGCACTTCTACCCTCCATCTGTATGACTCTTCATCAGATAGCCACATCTAGTTGTAGTAATGTACGAGAAATATACTGTTTACTCGAAAATAAAACATGCCCCGAAAATAAGACCTAGCACGTCTTTAGGAGCAAACATTAATATAAGACCCCGTCTTATTTTTGGGGAAACACGGTATGAAGCAAAATTATATTTTGGAGTTCCATGCTTTATGCACATAAAATACAGGTGGTTATTCTAAAGATGCTCAGTGTTATTGTTGAGAAATCTGGTAGAATAGAGACATCATGTATGGACTGAAGTAGACAGACCTAGCTGATGAATGAGATGCAGTGAGGATTTCTGGCTCTGAAATTGTTCCAAGACATGGTGGATGCATAAAGTGGATTGATGAGAGATCACCAGATAACTTTATGGGTTGTTTTTAAATACTATGAGATTTGACAAACTTACTAAGTTAGGATAGCTTATTCTATCTTAAAACACAAACTAGGGTGTATTTTATAGCAGGGTCTGACTCTGTGGTTTAGCATACATTTGACTGCCTCATTCTATCTGTTGATATTGGATGTTTCCCCAGATGGGAAGCATTAGGAAATATTGACCCAAAAGTCATAAAGAAAAGACAACCCACAAAGCAAGGCTTGTCTTGGCTGTTTCCACAAGCTCAATATGAATGGCATGAGCATTTATTGTTTGTGATTTATAACAGGTGAATTGTTTTATTATACTACATAAGCTCTAAGTATGCCACCAGATTTACATGACTTGGTAGTCAACACCCACTCATTTTAAACATAAATATGTGTCAGGATGCATAAATCTCCCCCAAGCTCAAAGATGACATTGAGGTTTGCTCAGCATTATTGTTATGATGTCATCTAAGATTACCAAAAATAAAGGAAAAGCAAAACAGCTGACAAATACAGAACTGGATTTCTGAAATGTGTGAAGACAGATCAAATTGCAATGAATGTTTCTCATGAAAAGCAGTTTGTTATAAAATATAGTGTCTGGTGCAAAGTGTGGATACATTAATAAGTACCCCTTTAATTAAGAAAACAAAATGCCCAGTGTCATGCATAATAATGCAAAATAGCCAGTTGTATATTACAAAGTGTCCAGTATCCCAGTGTTATAATACAATGCCCAGTAGCTTTGGATTACAATTTAAAATGTCAAGTAGTCAATAAAATATTATTAGTGTAAAGTATTTCAATGATCACATACATTAAATCAAGCATTACAGACACTCACCTTTAATGGATGTAGGTTGCCATTGTCTGTAGTAGAAACAAAACACCTTGTTTATTTATTTTTGTCTTTTGATATTTGGGTACTATTCTTTCTTGGTTGCATAATGGATAATATCCTTAGGAAATGTAGTGCCATGAAATTTGTGTAAAGGGCATCAAGGGAACTTCAAAGGGGAATTTACCAATAAATGTGTGTTTCTTGGTAATTACTGCAACTGCTTCAACATGCAAAGAAGCAACCATACAACAATCCAGGCAAAAGGTTACTCTTAACATACATATGAATAGTCAGTTTGTAAACTGATGCTTAATTTTTAATAAAAGATGAATGAACAAATATGTACAGTATAAAAATGTGGGGACATTTTATATGACAGCTCAACATTTATTTTTTTCAGCTCATTTAGTAGTAAAGAAATACACAAATAAATAATATTGTGCAACATTTGCTTTAATTCATCTGAATTGAGGTTACTTATCAATACGAGTTATTTTAGGGGTGTAATTCATGAATCTCTAAAGTTGCTGGTAGCAAAGTAAATTCCATCAAATAATGCACTTTACTGACAAGGCATTTTCAGAAAAGTTTAAAAGTATTTCTATAGGAAGCAGTGAAATCTTGCCCACTAGGTGACACTTAACTAATCTAATTCACAAGGATGCTAAAAAATTGGGCATTCATTTACAACCAGTGCAAGCATATTGTAGCAAATTTACCACATTAGAGGTGTGGTATGCAAGCAAACAAAACCTAATAATATTAGCATGGTTCCCTAACAAGGTTATAAATAGTGATAAAACCTGCTTTAATTGCAGGACTGGCAAAGGAAATGGACCTGCAAAGAAGGATTTTTTTTCTTGGTGGGTAAAGCTGTGGTTCATCTTATATTACAAAGACAGAAGATGATGCCCTTGATGTGAGACAAATGTCTTTCCACTAGGTAGCAGGTAATTCGAAATATTTATTTAATATTTATTTTTACAGGTTTGAGAGATGTAGTAAGCACCCTCACCTCATATGCAGTTAGGGAGTCTGATGTCTTATTACAATGGGGACATTATTATAATTTGTTTTAGTGTCACTACTTTAGAACAGGTTAAGTGGACATGGGCTCCATAGTGTAATTAGAATTTTAAGCCCCCTATCCCACTAGTTAGGGGGCAAGTGATGGGTTTATTGACTCACCTCATCAAGGTAATTCCCCCTCAGAGTGGGGATATGGGATCCAAAGGACCTTGACATAAGAATGTAATTATTCTTCCCTACCAACTAGAGTATGAGAAAGGATGGACCCTCTTCCCATGACAAGTGACCCTTGGCACAAGGTGGAGGTATGGAGTCCAAACAACCCCTTGCAAATACTTTTTTAATCATAACATGTAACTTTTACATGGGGGGTTAGTTGTACTTTATTTTTTATTTTATGCTAGATTCAGCTATTTGGATACTTTGTTACTAATTTCTTCAGAAATAATTTGTTCCTGGCTTAGCTTTTTAATTTATTTGCTGTTGGTTTTGCCTGTTGGGATTGTGTTTATTGACGGATATTTGGCTTTCTTTAGTGGGGACAGTTTCTGGTTGTCCTTATATTCATGAAGACTTCCACCACTCTGCTAGGGCTAGCTCAACAAAATGCAAGGCCAAAATATCTTGGGGCCTCCCAACATCACTTCCAAAATAAGTTAACTAACTCTACAAAACATTATAATGTAAAAGAGAGGACTATAGACAGTAATGTACACTGATATTTTCTCTCTGTATTAAAATAATCTGCGGGGGCTATTCAAAGCTAGGGACCTTAAACAACAACCATTTTTTATCCTAATGAATAAGCCAGCACTGCACACTATGCACCACATAGATCGCTTACAGAAACATTTCAGGTAGATGCACTTTGCCAATACTGTGCTATTTTATATGTAGGGGTATAGTGTGTGCAGCAAATTGTATCAGATCATATCATTGCTCATTAAATAGGGTTGGGTGGAAGAAATCACACTTTTAATGAATTCTCCCTTTGAAATTTTTGTTAAATTTCACCCCACTTGTTTGGTATGCTTGTATAAATGAGCCCTATAGTGTCTCATCACAGTATAGTACAGATTGCAGTGGTGCTAACATTATGCAGAGACAGTATAATCACATTTGACAGTAGAAGTTTTTGCTTGTCTGGTCTTGAATTTATTTTTTTCTAATAATGCATTTCTAGTCAGACATGATTCACCCTCAACCTCACACAGTGTTTTTGTTACTAAAATGTACTTCCCCAACCTTTTGCATAGGTCACAAGTTTAATTCCTTGATAGTTTTCTGAAAAGTTCCATTTATTCCTGAAGTATTTTCAATGGTTCTGTGCTACCAAATCGATGTCTGTTCAAAACTGAAAGACAGAAGAAGGTAGAATATACTAATTTACTCATACATCTTCATTTAATGTACATTTAAAAATAAGAATCCTAAAAGCACACCGCAAAAAAACACAAAGATGGTAAAAATTGCAGAATGATACTGGTATTCAGAAAAATAATAGGCTAACTGTCTACTACTAACTGCAGCATAGAGAAGGTCCCCCTAGGGAGCAACTGTAACTATATTCTGACTCTGAAACGCAGTACTAAGTCTACCAGCAGCAGCTGCCATTTTTACTGCCTGATATAACAACAGGAGGGACCAACAGACATTTCCAACACCAGGAAAGGGTAAAGTACAAAGTATTGTAATTGGAATGGAGGGGAATGAACCATTAAGAAGAAACAATTAATGATATCCCCCCAAGCTACTATATATGTAAGTTTAAAATGATTAGACAAAACTATATGCAGTACACCTGTTAGGCAATAAGAAATTCTAATGAGCAATGAGCAGCAAAACTGATGGGATAATGGGCTGGTGAACTGTCTTGAGGCCTGTAGCATATGATTTTTTTTATTTCACTATGCATATACAAGGAACAGAATAGTGTATATAGTCATATTAAGCACATTTGTTACAGAACAGTAGCTACTATAAACTATCTTCAGGGAGGACTATGGTTACACCAAATGTAAATAACATTGAGGATTAATTTATTTTGAGAAATGTGGCTACTGAAAAGCAGCATATGAAATATTCAATATAGCAGTTAATTGGCAATCTGCACTTTCAAAAGGAAGAAGCTCTATCATAGTGTGGAACACTGTCTAGAAGCAGCCAACCATATTATTATGCAAAACAATGACTACAGATTCTCAACACATTATACAGAAAAAAGCAGTGGTTGCCTCTAGGCACTAACTTCTAGTGAGGATAGAAAAACTATATCACAAATCAATCCTATTTTATTTGTACTCATCTGCATATATACAGTGCCTTGTGAAAGTATTCGGGCCCCCTTGAACTTTTCAACCTTTTGCCCCATTTCTGTCAGGATCCGGTGATATAGGGAGCCACCGGATAAGGTGGAGAAGGAGACTGCGGAGCTGTGGACAAGGACTGGCACAGAGTAGTACTCAACACCCAGGGCGCGGAGTCTAAGTTATCCCAGGTCTTCACCAGGAACCCCCGCAAGGGAGTATGGGCTCAGCTGCTGAGAGTAACCAGGTCGCGACCCCCAGGGAAGAGATAATCCACAGGTGGGGTTAGG
>JAKJJM010127052.1:0-14806 GCA_021901965.1 Pipa carvalhoi
GGGGGGGGGGGGGGGGGGGGGGGTTTAGAGTCCGGCTATACAGATAAGTAACTGTCTTCATGCGAAAACAAAGTTTTTAAATCGACAGAAAAGCTATTATTTTATACATTTCTTCCTGCTTAGGAACGCAGTAAGCAAATGAATATTTTCGGATTAATGCGTCTGTAACTGACTGTAAACCTACCGACCCTGACTGGATTACATGAACTATGCCAAAGTTTTAACTAGCAATAAAGTCATGTCTGAAGTCGAATGTGTGTTTAATAACATAAAGCGAGGAATTATGGGGGAGGGGAAGGCAGTCAGCACTGCCTAGAAGCTGACTGACCCAGGCTAGATCTGAGCTTTTAGAGTTTGTGCCAAGTTCCTCCTCATTGTCTGACTAAGCCCTGCCCCTCTGTACTCATATATAAACCGACACGAACGGTTTAGCTTCAGAAAGAGAGTGGTCCCCTCTCGGTGTGCTGTTTTTTTTTTCCCTCCTTATCCCTTCTTTACTCGGCACCTTCTTTCTCATATATTCAACAATGACCGTAAAGACTGGAACTGAAGCTGGTCCCAGCACATTAACCTACTCCAGGATGAGGGGAATGATAGCACTGCTTATTGGTGAGTGAGGAGGACCGAGCCTATTTTGTATGTAGGATTCGTGCTTGGATTGTATTGCAGGCTGCAGCCTGTTGCTCTGTAATGGAAACTGTGAGGATTTGTACATTGGATTATCGAGCATCCAGGGCACCGATCTAAGCCTCCCTTCTGTTTTATGTCTTGCAGCTTTCATGAAACAAAGAAGAATGGGATTGAATGATTTTATCCAAAAAATTGCAACCAACTCTTCCTACAACTGCAAGCAGTAAGTTTACATTTTATCTTGCTGTAATGCAACAAATATCTACTACAATTTGTAGAGGTCTCTAGATGACGAGGAACTTGTAGTTCTACAACATCTGCAGGAGCTAGCGTCTAACTAAATATAGAAAGTATAATGCTGGGACACCTATGGAACAGATCAGAAAAGGACCGTTATAATTTTAGCTCATATTTAACACAAATTATTGACCGACCTAAAGACGCTGTACTTTTTGTTTCTAAGAAAATGACTAAGCTACATTTGGCCTCTGTTTCTTTCTAAACATACTGGTTAAAGAAAACATAATGTATTACATTCTCCGAATTGTTTTCTGATTGGGTAGACTATAAGGAAGTTACAACTGTTTCTCTAGTTTTCCAGATCACAGTTAAACTGAACTCCTATGCCCTTTGGTAGTAGGCTTGCTTTGTGATTTTGTTTTTAACATCCATTATTTTTCTTTGTAGCTCTGAAGTCCAGTCTATCTTGAACATATCCCAGCCCCAAGAACCAGAGCTTTTGAATGAAAATCCCTCACCTCCTGTAAGTACTTTGAAATAAAATGTTGTAACTAGCTCTTAAATGATGATTGCTTTGCTTAGTTTGGTTAAAGAACTAATGCTTTTTTACTTAAGTTTTTAATTTCTGTAGTTTGTTTTAATTATTTCATTTTATTGCATGTAATAATGCCTTGTCATGCATTATATTAATGGGGTAACAGTGTATTGAGTAATAAAAAGGGGGGGATTGCTGCTTTTAACAATTCACCTTTGTCCAGCTTATTTGTTGGTCACATAAGGTTACAGAAAAGAATGAAATAGGCACTTTTCATCTAATTTGACACTTACTGTATAAAATTAGCTATTTTTTAGCAGTGCAATTTAAAAGTACATCACATCACAAAGTAATTCTACTTATTGTCTCCCTTTGCAGCCCAGTCCATCTCAGCAAATTAACCTCGGCCCTTCATCCAACCCCCATGCTAAACCATCTGACTTCCAGTTTCTGAAAATCATTGGAAAAGGCAGCTTTGGAAAGGTTCTCCTAGCAAGGCACAAAGCAGATGAGAAATTTTATGCTGTTAAAGTGCTACAGAAAAAAGCTATTCTTAAAAAGAAAGAGGTAAGTAGTTCTGCATCCCAAGTCTACTGCCCAATCTATGAATGATTAACCAATGAACATTTCCACTAAATATGTTTTCTATTTCCTCTCTGGTTTAGGAGAAACACATCATGTCAGAACGCAATGTACTGTTAAAAAATGTGAAACATCCTTTTCTGGTTGGGCTCCACTTTTCTTTCCAGACAACCAGCAGATTATATTTTATTTTGGACTACATCAATGGTGGAGAGGTAAGCTGAATTTAAATGCAGGATTATTTTACTGCCATTGGTATTGTTGCATGCTTTTATTATGGATAAGTACAGGCTGAGCTTTGGAAAGTTTCTACATTTAGCATTTCCCTAAGGACTGCCAAGGTTCAGCCTACTAGTTAATCGGCTCGTGATTTCTAGCCATTGTTTCTTCAGCAGTACATGTGTAATAATTATATGTGGTGCAAACAATGTTTTTCATGTATTCTTTTTTTTCATTCTAAAGTGTTCTGTATTTTTCTTCCGACAGTTGTTCTACCATCTCCAGAGGGAACGTTGCTTCCTGGAACCCAGAGCTCGTTTTTATGCTGCTGAAATAGCTAGTGCGCTAGGTTACTTGCACTCTCTCAACATTGTTTATAGGTATGTATCTGTGCATTGACAGTTCTATGTTTTTGGATATTACTTTATTATTCAAAGCATAACAGAGTAACACAAGATTTGAATGTTCATTCATTTTGTATTTGTCTCAGTGGTGCTTTGGATAACTGACTAGATTTTAATAATTTGTAACGTTTGTTATTATTTTTGTTCCTACAATAGAGACTTGAAGCCAGAAAACATTCTTTTGGACTCCCAAGGTCACATTGTGCTGACAGATTTTGGTCTTTGCAAAGAGAACATTGAGCCCAATGGCACAACTTCTACTTTCTGTGGCACCCCTGAGGTAGGTTACCTATTCTATTTTATGGTTTAAAAATGGATGCTTTATTGTTTTTGGGTGGTGACTTAATGTATTGGTATTTTTTTCCATATAGTACCTTGCACCAGAAGTTCTGCACAAACAGCCTTATGATAGGACAGTAGACTGGTGGTGCCTCGGAGCAGTATTGTATGAGATGTTGTATGGCCTGGTAAGTACCACAAACATTGTATCTTTTGGTAATTTAGTATCACATAGCAATACCAAGCCATTCCTTTTATGTAAATGTTTAGAAAATGTTAGCTTAGGTTAGCTTATTTATGTGTATGTTAGTTATACTATGTGAAGATGCAGCAATAATGTTTGTCTGACATAAAGAAAAATGTATACTGTGCTTAGAATTTGCTGCATACCTTGTTGGTACACTGTTTTAATAAATAGGAACATCTCTAAACTGTGATTAAACAGTGCACCCTTGTGGCCCTTTTAAAAATAATTGTAGAGTGTTTGCTTAGGTTGAACAAAAATTTTTTGAGTGACACATTAACCAATTAGGGAAATGCACGTTTTTACTCATACAAGGTGTGCATTAAAACCCATAATTTATCATTATGGTATCTTTAGATCCGTTATCCTTGAACCATAGTAATTTATATGAGCTTTCACGTTCTTGTCATTTATTTATTTGCATTTGTTTGTTCCCTTAGCCTCCTTTCTACAGTAGAAACACTGCTGAAATGTATGACAATATCTTGAACAAGCCACTGCAGCTTAAACCAAACATTACCAACTCGGCTAGGAACCTTCTAGAGGGCCTTCTTCAGAAGGACCGAACAAAAAGGATTGGTGCCAAGAATGACTTTGTAAGTAAACTTTCTTAAAATAACCACATAATGCCCCACTAAGGTGGACACATGTCTAATTACTTTTGACTGGTCTAAACTAATCCTTATTCTCTTCCTTCAACAGATGGAGATTAAGAACCACATTTTTTTCACTCCAATTAACTGGGATGATTTGATTAATAAGAAGATAACACCTCCTTTTAATCCAAATGTGGTAAGTATTTGGATAATTTTTTTTCAACTAAAATCATTAAATATTAGAAATGTATTAAATCAGACAATCTTGCGTCAGTTACTTGAGATTTGTTAATATTGATTCATAAATCCCAGCATTCTTTTACAGATTAACTAGATGCAGACTTTGTTAGGTGGCACTGCTTAGGATAGTAAAGGAAAAAATCTAGGTCCCCAATAAATCCAATAAAAATTAAATGATATATTTGCACATAACCCACTAAAGGGGAAGCTGGTTATAATTTTATGTATTTAAAACTTTAATCCTAAGCAGTGATCCAAAGTTATAGTAGCTGGTGTGTAACTGATTAACTAAATGTTTCTTACCTTCTTTCAGAGTGGACCAAGTGATCTACAGCACTTTGATCCTGAATTTACAGAAGAGCCTGTCCCAAATTCAATTGGGCAATCTCCTGATAGCATCCTCGTTACTGCCAGCATCAAAGAAGCAGCAGAAGCGTTCATGGGCTTTTCATATGCACCACCAATGGAATCATTTCTTTGAGTGATCCTTTCTCACCTAGTGGTGATTGCAGAGAAGTCACTTTTGATTTTTTTTTTTTTTTTTAATTTGCACATCCTTTTACAGCAGCATCACAGCCTTAATTTTAACATCCCTGGTTTTGCTGGAATGGCAAATTCAAAGGTTGACAAAAGTGACTTTGGACACTAATCTTCTGTTGGGAGAAAAGAACTGTCTGGTTCATTTGCAGAATATAACCCTTATTTAGTCACACAGAGGGTTACATAGGGAGTTCTTATGCTGGAAGAAACAGTCAAGTATGTGCTTGTAATATGGGGTTTTTGCAACGTGCCTTTCTCTTTTGAGAGATTCTGTCTAACTTAAGAACCACCCACATGACATGGAGGCTCTTTGCTTTTGACAGTGGTTTTACAAGTGAACAATGGTATGTGTGATACTTCTCACAGTAAAACTGCGGTTTTGCACATGTTAATGTGACAAATGCATTGATGACTAATTTTGGGGCATTGTACAATTTCTTCCATATGTGGAAGCTAAATTAAATGTAGATATAAATTTATTCCATTTTTGTTTTCTGTAAATAGTTTTTAATTAAATGTATTAACATAGGTTTTTAGTGACCTTTGTTTTAAAATGCTTGGAAAAAAAGCATTTGCTGCTATGGAAATTTCTATTTTTAGAAATGTATCTGGACCAAAATGCCCCAGATTTAGTTTTTCAAAGCTGTAATGCCTAGTTATAATAAACTTTTTTTATTTATGTTATTTTTGACATTCCAAACCATTGTTGTGCATACTGTAAATAATCAAAAATTGTATATTTAAAATGACAGATATACTTGTATGAGTTGAACATGCCAATTTACTGTAATTAATTAGATAAAAAAATGTATTTTTTTGTGACCAAACCCATGGGTTTGCAATAAAACATAAAAACCAAAATGTATTAGTTATTATTATTATTAGTGAATTTAGACACTTATCTTGGAAAGGAAAAGGTGAAGGTCTATAACAAAAAAATTCCACCCTGTCCTCAGCCCTATTTTTGATATGTAAAAATTACCTATTTACTCATATCTGTCTTGGCATCCGGAGAACATGAGCCATTAGGGAAGTAAAGACATGTAGTCTTAAGAAATTAATTCAGAACTGCAATCATTTCACCTGAAAGCCTAATTTCCTTTATCTAGCAGTACATTACAAAGGGTGTGTTCGCTAAATATGATGGTCATGGACATACTGGATTCATTCTAAATTACTGTGATGAAATCCTAAATATGTAATTGTGGTTGACCACATTGAGCAATAGATTGAACAATACTATTTAACCCAGAATAATCAATGTGGGTAAATATATTGTTATTTGTGTGTGCTAAAGAAATGATCAATTAAATCCATCCATTTAAATTGCGTGGATAAAACTAGAAATACACATTTGACCAGTATCTGCTGCCATGTTTGAAAAAATTTAAAAAAGTGATCATTTTCAAATGTGTTTCCACCAACAGAATGTACAAACCCCCACTAGCTGTATAGACTAAAATGAATGGATAATTAAGCATCATAAACGACACTAGAAGATAAGACTTGAGTTCCTCCCAAAGCAGCTTTTATTATGTTCTGACCATCAAAGCCTATAGACACTGGACATCCTTAAGTGTTATGCTACTGTGGTATACTACTACAACATTGTGGGTTCCATTCCCATAGCTGAGAGATGATGGGAGTTAATGTTTTAAACATCTGGAACACTGGAAGCCCTCTCTTTTTGTAGACCAGGTGATAGGGCTGATTTTCAGCAGGGTTGCCAAGCTAGCTTGACTCTGCTTTTGGTCACGTGACTGCATCACACAATCTACAAAAGACAGCGCTGCAGGCAAATCCAAAGCTATTCCAGGGGGGGAAAGGGGAGGGGGCTGCTAATATTTTAGAAATTCAGTTTGTTTAGCATGCTGAAGAAGAATATACTCATTTAATTGACTAGATATGTAAGTTTTGGGATACATAACTGTATAAATCTAGCTGTAAAACAAAACATTCTGAAATGATTTCATGTTTCCTATTTAGGCAACACCCTGCATCTATGCAAGCACCAGCATGTCTGGAGTTCTGTGCATCTGTATATTTTGTGACACTGCATAATGATTACTGGTCAGCTGCTCATACAGAGAATTAACTTTTGCACTTGGAAGCCTAAGCCCAATATTTTTTGAGCCAGATATCTACAGACTTTATGCCATTTTGTCTATGAATTGTAATGTGTAAGTTGTGATCCCTGGGCCCCAGTGCAACTGCACATCCTACAGCGGTTATAGTTACACCTCTGAGCCTACATTTATTTTTTGCTTACCTTGCATACTATAAGATCATAAATTTGTCTTGGATCACAACTTTTTATTAAAGGCACACTAGAATGTCAATACTGATGTCCTTTGTCATTCTACCTGTCCTTTAGTCTACACTTACAATCTCCTATCTCTTCTGTGGGTGCTTTACCCAGAGTCAAAGCTTTAGCTGCTGTTACATCATCCATTTGTTTACTCGTAGCTCGGATGCTACTAGATCAAGCAGTACCTCCTAATGGACTAACAGGACCAGCTGCCACACTTACTTTAAAGATCCATTTTGTCCACATTTTACCAGGAAAAGTGATAAGGTTACACAATAAAGGACACAATTTATAAATAGCAGGAAAACACTACAGGAAAGAAGGTTTCCTCTTGCATAGATAGCTGCCACTCTAAGGCACAGTATTTCAGTTTGGCAACTTTATAGTAAATTCTGTGATCAATAATAATTATGTACACAAAAAGAATTTTTTTCTACTTTGTAGTAAAAAATATATTTTGTGTCACAGAGGCCCCACTTTTAGGGGGTCATTCTGGAAACTCCGAATTTTCCGTCCCGAATTCACTGATAGCGAACTCTCATTATAAAATCATGACCGCGACAATATTTAAGTCGTGGTCGCGACTTTATAATCGGAGCTCGCTATCAGTGAATTTGGGACAGAAAAGTCGGAGTTTCCAGAATGACCCCCTTAATCAAAATACTCACCTCAACTACATTTTGGGGATATTTATCAAGGTCTTTTCAACCTATGTCACTCATTTGATTTTAATCGCCGCTTTTCTATGCATTTTTGGTGACTTTTTCTGATTGTTATCAATATATGAAGTGGCGGCTAAAACTTTTCGCAACTGAAAAAGTTGAAATTACAGCATTTTACATTGATTTCAATGGAGTGTCTTTTTGATCACAACTATTTCTGATATCGGCAACTTTTTTCATCACGAAAAATTATGGGACTTCAAAAAATTTGGGCAGCCATCTCCCATAGAGAATAATGGGTTTTTGCCACCCTCAACCTGGCAAATATTTTTTGGCTACAAAATTTGTCTCAAGTGGCTTAATAATAGATAACAAAATTCTGGTGACTTTTTTATGCAAATTTTCACCTGGCAACTTTTTCGACTTCAACTTTTTTTCAACTTTCATAAATATCCCCCTAAGTGTCTCAAAATGCAATCTAATTTCAGAAAAGATTAGTTTTCACAATAGGTTCATTTTGTGGCATATACTATTTAGTGTGATACAGAATTAATTTTTGTCTTATTCACTATTATTCTGTGACAACAAAATTATATTTCTATTTGTGGCTGCAAAATCATTTTTTAACATTCAGTCATGATTCTGTGGCTATCATATACATTTTGTGTTACAAAACATTATTTTGTGACCACAAAAGTCTATGAAAATACATAATGAATTTTAAAATGTAACAACATGCAGTGACAATACTATTTTGGGGGTCATTCCAGTAGCTCCAAATTTTCTGTCCCGAATTCACTGATAGCGAACTCCCATTATAAAGTCGCGACCGCGACAATTCCATTATAAAATCAAGACCGCGACAAAAAAAATTGTCGCAGTCGCCACTTTATAATGGGACTTCGCTATAAGTGAATTCGGGACGGAAAATTCAGAGCTACCGGAATGACCCCCTTTATGTTCATAAAAAAGAAAAAATAGTGACGCTAAACAAATAAGCAATATATAAAAAAGCATTATTAAATCACAAATATAAAGTGAATAGTGTCCATAAAATGTCCAAAAGGTGCAGCTCTCCAAATAGGGCATATCCCTCAAAACGTCCAGTGATAAATAGTGGTTCTGAAGAAAAAGCGCACACAAAAATGCAATAGTGCCTGTATCACTCAAGCAAGTGTAAAATAATATATAAACATCACCCGAACACATAAAAGATATATATATATGTTGTTTATATATTATATAAATATATATTGATATTAATATCAATAATATATTTAAAAAAATATATACTGATATTAATGAGAGAAATAGTGTGCAAATAAAGAATATATATCTCCAAGTTGGTGAGAGGGGGCTCACCAGATCACAATCGTAAGATGACTTTAAATATAACTTTCTCCACATGTAAATATATTGATTGTAGTCACCAGCAGCTTAAAATCTCTAATAATTCAAATTTGAGAACCCATGGCGAATGTGGAACATGATCCAAAGGATAAAAAAGCAAGAAAAGTCTCCATAGTGTAACAACGTTATTTTAATATAGCAAATGTAAAAAATGAGATATATTCACAAAGCAACGATAAAATAAAGGCATATAATAACCATATGGATCCACTCTACACATTTTGCTACCCAGTGGTATGCAGCTTCATCAGGAGTATATATATAAATGTTTGCCATGACTACAATCAATATATATTGATATTTAAAGCCTCTATTTTATGTTTGCAACATTCATTTTTTATATATATATAGCACAAAACTAACATTTGGTTCGCAAAATGACCATTGAACAAATGGCACCCCATAGCGCTGCACCCTCTGCTAAATTACTGTCTGTGCCCCATAACCCTGGTGAAACTTTATATAATGCAGTGAAGGCTGGTAATTTTACACATATATAATCAGGCATTAAAGTTCAGTGGCCTGTGCACCCCTGCGACTTTTCTTCCACCCTGCCATTTTGGGCTCACCGTATGCCAAGAGACAATGCAACAAATAACTATTTTTCCCAGCCATGGAGCCCACCCAGGTCCATTTAAGGAATAGTAAATATTATTAAAAATTGTAGTGGTGCATGTTTGTTTCTGAATGCTGCTGTCTAAGACTTTCACAATTCACCTCTGTTGTCAGTTTCTCTGTTCCTGGTGTCACTGGCTTATGTGCGGTGTCACTGCAAACTACACATGCCAATGACAGCAGGAGCAAAGGGCAGCTTTGAGCTTTCAAAGTAAGTTTTTAATACAGGGTGGCTGGGAACACATCCAAAATAGTGAACTTTTTGAGAGCATTCGTATTAACAAAGAGTTGGGTTACTGAAGACGTGCAGTGACTGCGGGTCAGGTGGTTGTGCTAATAAGCGTTGTGCCATGGATCTAATTGGCTCCTTGTGTAAGCTAAGATTCAATAGTGGCTCATAGAAAAAACAGTGTATCAGAAAGCCAGCAATTTCCATGATTCACCCTTATAATGTTAGGCAGCTGTTTTAATTTACTAGGAAATTGTAAACTGGAAAATATTGGCCTTTTGAAGATGGATAAAGCTGAAACATAACTAAACTGTATGCCATGTATATCAATGCCTGGTGTATTGCTTAAGTATAGAACTGCTGAATAAATATGCATATGAATTCTGTGTAATTTATTACTGTGTGCAGCTGACAGCAAATACTAACATTTACCTAGCTGATAGATTTTCTTTAGATTAAATTTGGCCATAGTAAAGCAGGTATTTATTAACTTTTGAAAAAAGTTTGGGTCTTTATAACTTGTTCGCATTTAAATTGCCTGTTATGTAATATTTGTATGCTGAAATCTGTAACTTTTTGTAACTATAAAAATAAAAAGTATAAATGGTTTTGTTGTTGATTGTGCTGTATAGTGGGACATCAAGTGGTGAAACTTAGGTACTGCTACCATTTGGCCTAGGCCTGTCGTACAGAGAACAAGGGCCTCATTCACTAAATGCTGAATAGTCTGAATAGTTCTGAATTCTCATATATTCGCCCATGTTCACTTATTTAGCAAACTCTGCGATGTGGTGAATACATGATCAATTCAGGTGACTACGATAGTCACGATCTTACAGAGCACTTTGTATCACTTTGCATGTGCATGCACAGGTACTTCTAATACTGACTAAGCAACAGAGTGAATTCAACTAGGTTTACTGCTCCAAATTCACCTGTTTGACTTCGCAACGTCAGAGTGGCGAATTGAAGGGTTGATGGCAGGGTTCCTGTGTTGCATAAAGTGACTATTTCATCAAAAGTGACAATGGTGACTGCAACTATATTAGTCTATTACTTAGTATGAACTAGGGACAAGGTGACATAGAAATAGATGTATTGTTCACTTATATACAGTTAGTGGGATACAGTGAGGATGAAGTCTCTGCACTTCACTTGGGGAATTCACATCACTCCACGTAACTTTGCATCCTATATCTATTCAATTGACTTCACCACACTACGCATATGACTGCATCCGTAGCAGTCCACCTGTTCAACAAATCTATCTGCAGCTTCATCAATAAGGAGAAGTGAATTTTCAACTATTTTGGTGATGCGTGTTGAATTGTAACAAGGTGAATTTGACAAGTGAATTCATCCTTTAGTCAATAAGGCCCCAAAACTCCAGAGCACTGTCATGAATATTAGTAATCATAACAGACAAATAAACAATCATAACAGACAAATAAACAAATGCACTCATTCATGCAGGGATGCCAACAATAGGCATCATGGGTAGTTACAGAAATTGTTTTTTATGTAATGGTGTTACTAGATCATCTTTTTATCCATATAAAACTATAAAATACACAGGCTGTATGGTTAATAAGTAATGTATTTATCTGCATAACACATGGTTATCTGTCACAAAGAGCACCATCACCACTTTAAATACATAGACTAAATTTTCCCTGGCATTTTTTTAGCAAAATGTCACCAGCACAGTTCTTGGAATGGATGGAACGATTCCAAGAACTCTTCCTTAAGCCCACTTAGCTCACTGACCACTGCACCTATGCTGGGTAAAACTACAGCCTGCAAACCCCCTCAGCACGGTCAGCCTCAGGGAGGGGGGCACCCTGCCACAGTGTCTGTTAATATTTTTTCCTGCAGTGGAGACCAGCGCCAATGGCACCAACTGCAGCCAATACCAACCAGCAACCCTTATATACACGGCCCAGTTTACAGATCCCTAAAGCTGCCCTTCAGAGCTACTCCGCTTTTACCAATAATTACTCCAAAAGAGCAACAACTTCATTATAGAGTGATAATTGTTGTGTGTAATTTAGCATATGCAATTTTTTGGTCCAGGTGCTAGTGCATGGTGCCAGGCCAAGCACTGGTCTGTGGCCCAGTGGTTGGGGACCCCTGTGCTGGGGAGCCCTTAAGCTGTGCTTTTTTTTGTGGGTCCCTTATCTGTAAGTCAGTCAGGGACTGGGCAGAATGATCCAGTTCTTAAAACAACAGTAAAACCAAAAATGAAAATGCCTCAAATGCATTTATTGTTACTACATATTCAATCTGTTTCCAAAAATTTTGGAAAATTGGATATTTTGCTATTATTTTTTAAAATTGCGCTTTAGGGCACACTATCCTGAATATGTATTTTCAAACCCGCCATAGAAAACAATGGGACTGCGTGAGGTCTGTTTAGCAACGTGGCTGCTATCAGTAAAGTTAAAAACAGACAGAAAGCAAAAAAAAAATCAGGAATTTAACTGCAAAGAACATTTTTTTACAAGTGTTGTATTTAAATAACTGCCATGTCAATCGTAGCACTGCTACAATTCACTACTTGCATATTTACTAAAGATCTTTTTTCCATGATGTGAAAAATTCACACACAGTTCACAAAATTATGGTCACCTTGTATTTATGTACCACTTTGTGCCTTTTCACAGCTAATGCAACAAAACCTTGGGTATTCATTATGTATTAGTGTGACTATTCACCAAAGTCTTACTGGTGTGAATACACCAGTTCACAAAATGAAAGTGATGAATTAAGCAGTTTACAGCAGGGTTCCTGCTACCATTCTGGATACATTTCTATTAAAGTGATTAGAAAATATGGCGACCAAGAGCCAGCATGACCTAGGAATTTTCTGCCATTGAAATCAATGCAAAAAGCAATTGTTAAATTATGATGACTATTTATTGTGACAATATTAACAACAACCAGAACATGACATCCTTATGTTAATAAGGTGATGTCCTTATGTTAATTTATGATTATTTATGCCTATTGCTAGTATGTTATCATTAATATAGAAAGAGATAGTTATGGTGGCATTGTCTCCTTTAAACAGATCCATGTGAAGATATAACTTCACATCAATCTGTCCATCATTAGGGTTGTCATCTGAAATCATGGGGCCCCCAAAACCTTACGAATGGGGCCCCCCCGACATGTTTATACAAACACCTGTTTTGTGGCCCTGCTGTCTATTCATGATAAATTCGCTACAATACTCCACTTCTACTATTTATCTATCTAGGCTCAGAAAGCACTTTTCAAAACAATTTTTGTCATTGCCATGACAATACCCAGTTTGGCATATATATGCAAAATGGACTCTGCTACAATACAGCAATTTGTGGTAACGTGTGGCGCCCTTTCACAAATAACCCCCTGACTTTAGCTGAATCCTGGGATTTTCACAGCATTGGGATTTGAATGATTTCTATGGTTCTGCTAATACCAATCAAAATCCTTGATGTCACGTGACTTTTCCATGCTGCGCACTTAGGGGGTTATTCCGGTAGCTTCGAATTTTCTGTCCCGAATTCACTTATAGCGAACTCCCATTATAAATTCACGACCGCGATAATTCTTCCATTATAAAATCACGACCGTGACAATTTTTTAGTCGCAGTCATGATTTTATAATGGGAGTTCGCTATAAGTGAATTCGGGACGGAAAATTAGGAGCTACCAGAATGACCCCCCTAAACAGAGTGAATAACCATTCACATATTTGGAAAACTGCTTTCTATTGTTTATTTGAAAAATGTGGTTTGAGTTTTAGTTTGGTATTTGGCTTAATTTTCTGTTTACGTTTTTTTAGTTTTGTGGATCTAAAAAATATATAGAAAATGTAAATCAAACTGGAACTCAACATCACCAAATGCAAATTCTAAATGCTACTGAAAAATAATTGTATGCTGCCACCTAGTGGCACAATATAAAAATACAACTCTCTACACAAGATTTAGGGGCATGTTTATAAGAGAATTAAGGTCTTATTGACTAAAGTCTGAATTCACCTGTAAAATTTGCATCGCCAAAATAGTCATGAATTCACTTCTCCTTAGTTATGAAGCTGCGGATAGATTTATTGAGAAAGCAGACTGCTATGGACGCTGTTGCATGCGTGTGGTGAAGTCAGTTGAATAAGCAGAAGGATGAAAAGTCATGTGGAGTGATGTGAATTCCATCAGTGATGTTATCCTCACGATATCCCACTAACTGTATATAAGTCACTAATACATCTGTTTCTAAGTCACCTTGTCCCACAGGTCAAGTTCAGTTGCAGACAAAGTTAATCACAGTTGCTATTGCCACTTTTGAAGAAATAGTCGCCTTAAATCACACTGGAGCCCTGCCATCAACCCATCAATTCAGCACTCTGATGTGGCGAAATCAAACAGGTGACTGCAGAGCTCTACACCTTGTCGAATTTGCAACTTCACCTGACTCTGTTGCTTGCTCAATAGTTGAAGTACCTGTGCAAGCATATGCAAAGTATTGTGAAGTGCTCCGTAAGATTGGGAATATCGTAGTTGCTGGAATTAGATGCGCATTTGCCACATAACAGTTTGCTCAATAAGCGAACATGGGGAAGTGACAATCAAATACAAATTCAGAGCTATACACGACTATTCAGCCTATAGTCAATAATAAACAGTTAAGTTTGTTGTCAACTAAAATTCCTAAATCCTTTTCCATGTTTGCTTTGCCCAGTGTTTATCCATTTAGAAAATAATCTAGACATGCATTTCCACTTCCCATATGCATAACCTTACATTTATCAGTGTTAAATCTCATTTGCCACTTTCTTGCCCAAACCTGCAATGTATCTAGATCCATTTGTAATAAAATGGTATCCTCCTTTGTATTAACTACTTCACACAGTTTAGTATCATCTGCAAAAGTTGAAATTTTACTATGCAATCCCTCAGCAAGTTAATTTATAAATTTAGTGAAGAAAACTGACCCCTGGGGTACCCCACTATTAACAGTAACCCAGTGTGAGTATGTACCATTAATAACCACCCTCTGTTTCCTACCACTGAGCCAGTTACTAATCCA
>JAKJJM010127073.1:0-12489 GCA_021901965.1 Pipa carvalhoi
GTATTGAAATATATGGACTTAGGCCACTTATCCCAAGTACCTTTCTAACCCAATGAATAGAACAAAGTACAAGGAAACTTTCCAAAGAATAATATGAAAAATGTCGACTTAGGCCACTTTTCCGTTGTCCTCTTCAAATATAATTCATATATATTTGCTTTTCCCCATATTCTTTGCATAAGATTTTTTTCATGTTGATTTTCTTCCTTTTATATTTAGGAGAACAGTTGAAAGACAGGCAGTACAGAAGAAGGAATGGGGATTGCATTAATATTCTGATATACTATATTGTAAAGTTAGACTATATATAAATCCCTTTCTTCTCTGTCAGCAGCTACTACTTGGACACCACTAGTAGTGCAAGACTACAAGACAGTGTGACTACCCTGACACACATTGCCAGTGTCTGGCCTGATAGTGGCAAAAAAAACTAGCACCACCAACTACCAAAGTAGAAGTGTCACAAATCCTGGAAGCAGGGCTAGAATATATAGTCAGGGATCCTCGATTCGAGTATACTGTCACAGATCTCACAAAGCTCAAGTATACTGTCCTGGATCTCAAGGAACACACAAGATGTTACCATGGGAACTGGGTCACCACTAGAAGGACTATAGCGAACCCAGAGCCCGTTACGCCTCTGGAAGCACAAAACATAGAACACAGAGGGATACTGGTGCAAGGTGGCACACCTCTAGTGGCACTAAGGTGTACTGTGGCATGGTGCAGGTAAAAACACAGGAACATGGTGGTACACCTCTGGAAGGGCTAAGGTGCACAGACGTGCAGAAACAGAAGACTTGAATACAAAATGTGAACATGGGGGTAAAGGTGGATCTTCTGTACTACAGCGGGAGTTGGCATTGATTGACACTGAGGCATGGAGTTTAAGGAGAGCCAGGTCTTTTGCCTGAAACCCCAGCAAGCAAGTATGGCCTTTGCGGCAGGCAGCTCCCAGGTCATGGACCTCAGGTTAACCCCTCACTGGTGGCAGCTGGATTGAATCACATAGGAACACTTGGATCAGCAGAACTGTAACATAGAGAGATCATAGCAGTACAGCATAAGAGGACAGACATTCAATTCACTCCTGAGAACATGCTGAACTGTAACTCACAGCACTCTATGAAGCAGCACAGGAACAAGAATATCCTCTCCTGGGATCCAAACATGGAAGACGCTGCACACACACTGGTGCAGTACGTAGGCAAGGCTGCGGTGCTAGCTGCGTAGAGACTCACTCAGACAGATGCTGCAGAACCTCTTGGCTAAAGACACTTGGAGCTGATCCTTTTAAGGCTGAATTGTAGCAGGCTGAAACACTTGAAGCAAAGAGACTTAGCATAGATGTAGCTAATAATAGCTTCTAAAACATCAGGCTAACAATCTACATCTTAGATAGACATTTGATACTTGAGTGCTGTGCTAACCACGTGTGATGTCAGCCAGCTGTGATGGCCACGAACCTGGAAGCGCTGGGCTATACTCAGCCGCAGCGCTTGCCGGCAGCATAAGTGCCAAAGACAAGAGCAGCGCAGCTGCAAGGTAAGCGCTGCTTAAGACAAGAAGACAGACTGTTACAACTTATTATAGTTGGACAAGCCTGTTTTAAGCTTATTATCTTTCTTAAAGCAGGGTTTAGCTACCATTTTATAGACAAACTGTGGGGAGTTAACTTGTGTGTGAAGAACACCCCTTTCCTGTATATCAGCAAATTGAATTCTAGGCAAACCCCATTCATTCTTGCATGTTCTGCTTGCCCTAACAGGTCAAAATGGCAATAATACTACCTTTTAGTTATGTCAGCAGTTGAGAGAAGCTGTGTAGCAATACCCATTGGTGTGACAAAGGAAAATTATGCATGCAGTTCAAGAATATTCTATACAAATAGCAAATTGTACATGGACATCCTTTCATTGCATTATTTTCATTGAGAATGGAGATTGCCTTTAGTCCTTTTTGCTGATAAAACTGGGGAAACTTACTGGTGAAATAGCTACAAACAATTCTTCCACAAAACCCAGAAGCAACACTTAGATTTCTCACGTTCTTAAAACAAACAGATTAATAATGGAGCAAGAGTGGAAAAGCCATTGGCCATTGCTGTGAATTAAAGTTTGGTCAAAGCACCTTTTCGAGTTCTTTGGACTGGTGGAAAGAGCTAGATGTATGTGTGAGAAGGGAGAAGAAGAGAAGATCAGTTGTTTCACTTGTACTCTATTGAGTACATCTTCCATGTCTGTAACTTTATTGTTATATTCAGGGCTTTTTTTGTGGGGGAACGTGCCGGAACGGCGTTCCGGAAAATATGGGGGCGTTCCTGAAAATCTGCCGGGTGTTCCGGACACCAACAGTTCCGGCAGCACCCCCCGCCTCGGACACCAGAAGCTCCAACAGCACACCCCCCGGACACCAGAAGCTCGACTACCTACAGTTCCGGGAAATATTTTCGGACAAAAAAAGCCCTGGTTATATTGCATAACCTAGCAGTGCATTACAAATAAATATATTTAAACATATGTAAAAATAAAATAGGAACCTTTGGCAGAGCCTAAACAAAACATATGATGATGAAATTAGATAAAAAATACAAGGGTTAATGCACATCCATATTCATACTGCTACCTTTTTAATTATGTATTATCACATGATCATGAGCAATGGGTATCCAAAATAAGAATAAATAACATATACAACAAAAGAATTAGTAAAAATATTTTTGACTCATTGAACTTTTGTTTTTGAATTTAGTTTAAATGATCCACTTTATACTTTTATGCTATTTGTAATCATCTTTTACAAAAAGTAATTAATTGGGGATGGGGTGAAGAGTGTCAAAGGCATGAGAGTGCCATGGGGAAAATAATTTGCAAGCCCCCAGAGGAAACTCAGGGCAGAGCAGATAATAAGGCTGAATGGAGCATAGCCTGGTGTTACACGACAAGGTGTTCATTTTTTTAGTTCTTTTAGATATATTTGGTGTAAAATATGCTGCATATTTTCAACCGCACAATTTCTGTCATCAATATACTTGTTTGGGAGCAGTTGCTTCATACATCCTTCCATTTTATATCCCTAACTATGGCATGAGATGACCTCAACCCCACCCAAAAAATGCAAGGCACTTTGTTTTAGGTATTGTAAAAGTGGCATATGTTAGGTTTTGTGGCACTAAGTGGCATTAAATGGAAATAATGCAGCTTTTTAAGCTATTTCTAATCTATTTCTGTTATATCAAGCTTGTCTAAATGCAGAAAATGTTGAGAACTGAAGGTAGCGGCTGCCAATAACCTCCTCACTATCTTTGTAATGGAAGCTCTATGAGAAACTGAGACATGTTCAAAGTAAGCAGTGACATTTACTGAGGTTTAATCCAATTCTCATAGATTACAATCAGTTTTCTCATGTTACTTTCAAAATATAATCAAACATAGATTAGAAAATAGAACACAGATACCTTTTCCTGTGATGATTACTTTTGTGATATGTTACCATTATCGTGATCATTTAGAATTATTTCAAGTAATTTAAGTAATGTCTGCTACTTTTGCTAAGTGCTTTTCTTTGTGATATATAAACTAGGGAATGCAATATGGTAATGATAGCATTTAGGAAAACTTTTCAGAGCAGTCCATGTCTGTTACTAACTCTTGTTGGAACAGAAATGCACCAGGCTTACACGCTGGTGTTAAAGTTGTTTGCAAGTACATCATACTTGCATTGTTAAAGGATCAGCAGTTTAAGATTTAAGTTTTCGTGATCCCAGTGTTTACTAAATATACCCACAAAGCCAATTTTGTTAGAATACAAAGAACTATAAAGTTTGTCCTACATAGATCATAACACATGGATATTTCATATTCAACACTGTTAGCAAAATAACAGTTTTATTCTATGCCCTGTAAGGGATTACTCACTTGGTGACAGCCTTTTCTTAAAAATTTGCTTTTATTTAAAAATAAACAAAACACTAACACAGGCATGTACCAGAGTTTTTCTGGTTACAAAGTCCAAAATACAGCAGGAAAACAAAATATCGGTTTAGCAACAGGTATTTAAATGGTACCTTAGCACAGTAAGGGAATTCAAAAGCTCCAACAAACTTCACATACCACTTGCTTGTGGCAAAACTATTTCCAAACAGTGGTATTCCCCATTAACTTTTAAAGGGTGTGGCTCAAAGTACAGCTGCCGCCTACCTGAGGAACTGCTCTGCCTTAAAGGCATAGTACCTAAAGGTATGGGAAACATATCTTACTTCGAGTAAAACCCCTCTGCAGGAGTTACAACCGCCACAGCCCCTTAATTAAAGCAAGCAATTACTTCCACTTTCTTTCAGCCTTTAAAGGAAAACTAAACTATGGACAACTTGCCTTCTGTTTTTTTAGGGCTTGATATGCTAGTTTAAATGAACAGAGTATTGCGCCATTCCAGATTACAATTCTTGAGATTTAAGTTTAAAAGTACCTCTACATGGTTCTTATTCATGAAAGTCCACATAGTTGCATAGGGGTCAGAATGTGCATGAATTCACTACTTCCCCATTTTCATGTATTCAGCAAACTCTGTGATGTGGGCAGATTTACAACCATTTTGGATGCTTATGATGACTGCATGCTTACGGAGCATTTCGGACCACTTTGCATGTGCGTGCACATGTAATTCAGCTATTCATCAAGTGCCAGAGTTTGTTGAAGTAGCAAATTCCACAAGACGTAACTGTGTCAAATTTGCAAGTTTGACTTCACCAGAATAAAGTGGTGAAATGGGGGGTTGATAGCTGGGCTCCAATGTGGAATAATGCAACTTCATTCAGTGACCATTTGTCAACATGAACTAGGGATAGAGTAAAATAGAAAGGAATTTATTATTCACTTAATACAGTTAATGGGACATCAAGGTTGATGTCACAGCACTTCACTAGTGGAATCCTCAGGTTTGATTTCGATTATCCATGAGCATAGGCCAGACAGAAACTTTTAGAAATTTTGGGAAATTCATCAACAGGGATATTTTTTGGAGTAGTCTAGTAACCTATAGCAATAGGCTGTTAGCATTCAGTTATAATAACAGAGTTCCAGCCAACATAATTTTGACGCCAGCCTTTTGTAATAGGAAATAACAGTGTAAGGAAGTTATTGACTAAAGTCTTTATTGTCACGTAAAGGTGTGAATAATGATGGTCGCACACTACCCAATAGACGGCTACTGTCACAGTTGCGACTTTGTTATGGGAATATTGTCGTCGTTGCGACTTTACTGTTGTTGCAGATTTGCTAAAGAAATCCGCTGTTTGAGTATTCAACAGTCGAATTATCACTTTAGTCAATAACCCCCTTCGTGTATTTTTACATAATGTCAGCTTGCACTAACTGATTTTTTAGATTTTTTTTCCCTTATACACAGAGGTAATTTAGCCATTTCAGAGCCCAATACACTACACAGCCAAATTAAAAAGTGTTTTACCAAATGATTTTTAATTACCACTGGCATCTCATTATAGGGTTATGCAAATTGGACTCCATACTCTTATAGTTTTCTCTGCATTTCCAGTTATTTCAGTTTCATCCTTCTCAAGATCAAGTCTCCTATAACTTCCCTTTTCTGTGTACTACCATCCAGTAAGAAACTGTAAGCCCCCTTGGTTTTCTAAATGAGCTTATTTAGTTGAGCACAGGCTGACTGGCATTTAGCTTGTCAGCTAAGCTGCAATTTTATCTCTTCTTTAAGATACATACAACATTTTAAGTTTGGACTAATTAATGGCAATCTCTGTCTTACAAGAGCTTTACTTACTGTGTATAAAATGCAATGCAAATAACTAGAATGCAATGGAATACCTTGATAGTATAATGAATACAGAGTTTGGGCATCCCTAGGGGAAGTTTCCCAGGTATAGTTGGTACTATGAATGTCTGGCAAACACCCGATCCCTCAGTCACACAGTCCATCAACCCCTACCTCACTATATGCTAAAATATGCCTAGGTTTGAGCAGTAAGTAGTTTGAGAGCAGTGTCTTAATCAGTGAAAGACACACTGGGATCTTCATGACACAGATCTAGAATAATAATAAGCTGTTTATAAATAAAAATGTTGAGTGCAACTAAACTGCATGGGAAAAAAGGACAGAATGTCCTTGGCTATAAAACATGGTGTGATAAACATATGATAAAGAAAAAAATCAAACCTTTAATAGCTTTAGAAAGTAAAATCCATTATGAGAGCGTTGAGATATATCTTATACTTCTATTGGTCTTTTACAGTTACTCTCAACAAAATAGTAAAAGTGGAAATAAGATGTGAATTTGTATGCACTGCACACAGCTGGAAGCTCTTTTGATCAGCAATCATTTCAGCAGAGCTACCTACTGAGATTTTGTAAGAAACCGTTCCGTTCTGTGCATATTATAAAATGTGAGTAATATTTCTGCCCATTTAAAAAATTATATAAAGCATAAATACAAAGTACATATTAAATGAAGACTTAAATATTTCTGTTATTTATAAAAATAACAAAGCATTTCAGAATAGAAAAGAAAACATTAAAGTGCACCTGTCAGCTTGTCCCGATTTGAAGTTGTGGGAGCTGCCATCTTGTGCCCAACCTGCCAATCAACCACTCTGACACGCCCCTTAAGGCGAGTCAGATATGCTTGTGCGTATTGCAGGAGGAAGGCTGGTAGGAGGCGCTTACTTGTCAATCAAGTAATCCGCGCCTTCTGCTACAGCCTTTCTATCCGACAAGCCTGCAGTGTCGACAATGTTGTTTCAAGCTGACAGGTGCACTTTAAATAAATACTTTTGTAAAACGGCAAAACAGGCAGTGTCATATTTCTCTGAATTATTTTTGGAAAGTGCCAAAACCAGATATTAGCCAATGAGATGCTAGATTTTCACGCCTACAGGCCTATTTTCTTGCTTTAAAACGCCTGTTTGTATAATAGGAAGTAGATGTCTGTGGTGAGAGAGGTAAGTTAATGGTTGATTTGGGGTACACTGGGAGGTGCTTCTATGGGGTTGTCCCTTAGAGTTGTAAAATCGACTTTTCTCTAAGAGACATTGCAATAAGAAAGTAAAATTCTATCAGCAATACAAATCATTTTGTATTATAATCAAGTGCTTATAATTATCAAGTTAACAGTGTTTCAATTCACTGTTCATATACCCGTTCTGTACACATTGATGATGTTAGATGTGTACAGAAATACCTATATAGATGTACTGTGTAACAATCCAAGGAAACTGTTTAACCAATGTTTAAACAAGCAGGGATTTAAATGCAAGATATTCCACTGGTCTGGTTGGTTGTTTAAAACAATATCATCAGTGACCAAAGATCATGAGTAAACTGGTAAGGTATCAGAGATGGAGAAGCTGATTGGTAAGACTGAAAAATTGGACAAGACAAGTTTGTTGTATAAATGGGACTACACAACCCCAGTATTTGTTTTCTCTGTCATTTTTATCATTTGGGTTGTTCTGCACATGAATATGCACGGGTGTCAAGTCCATGGTTCCTGCTAAATCGTGTTTCATTTCTTCATATTCCTGTTATATCCTTTGCTGCTGCTAGTGAGCTCTCTCAATAAGTTTAGAAATACTTTTGAATGTGAGTTTTTGTGACTGAGACTGATACGGTAACCTGGCATGTATTCTGGGAAAGCAATCTGAATTCGATAGCCCCCACAAGGAATGGAATATTCCTGTTCTAATCATCTCACTCAGGAGTGTGTTCAACCCTGGTTTGAACTGAACTGTGACTATCGAGTTTTAAGAAAATGACTAGTTTTTAAATTCAATATTTACTCAATAAACCAATTGGCATTGAAAACAATTGCTGTATATTTGCTCAAAATGTCCAGGAGGAGCACTACCATTTGCAAAATTTATTACATATTATATAATAATAATAACAAAAAATATTATGCAAGGAATAGACAGTATATAGTAAGTATTATAATGAAACCAATATAATAATTCCAACATTCTTATTTATTAAGCTTTACAATGAAAATACTACACAGCAAAGCACTGAAGTATATATCACATGAAGTCAAACAGCACATAACATTTTGAATACAAATGAAAGTGGCTTGAAAGGATATACCTATACATACACATACTTCCAGTGACAGGTGGCAGTACTGACCTACGTCATTACTGATAGCATTAAAGAAGTTCATGTGTTCAAATGTTGTATGTCCCATTATTTCATTTCATCATTTATTATAATGTGTTATTTTGTTGCTTTTCTTTACCTGTTTTACTCAATACTGATCAAAATGCAAATATATCTTGTACAGTACTATATAATCAGTTTAGCTACCTTTCATAGCACGGGGCATGATAAAGTATGTTATTCAGGCTGGGTATTAAGAACATGACATAGAATGTATGCAGTAAATTACACATTTCCAGTACAATTGTACTTGTGAACATTACACGGGTAGAGAAGGCATGTGTCTCCAATAAGAACCATCTGCTATTTTGGGTCCCCTTCTGTACACCTCAGAGCAGTTCAGGATGCTTCTCAATTCACAGCATGTAAATATGTCAGTGCAAGGTGATTGGCTTGGCAATAATGACTCTTGATTTTCTCCTTCTCTGGGAGAAAAATTGTTATGCACAGCCAGTGCGGTCCGGGACTGTTAGATGATTTTCAGATGGGTTATGCCAGGTTGGTGGCCCAGTTTGAATTTTCTTTGGATGGCATGAGTGAATCATGTGACCCAGTTGATTTACAAGTAGCAGTACAGTGCTACCAGTAAATTTCCCTTCTTGTAAAGTAAAAGACTCCTTTTGCTGGGTAGTGGGAATGAAAGAGTTGCTTATTTTATTTTTGTTTTGTTTGTTTTTTTTAGAAATTTAGCATTGACTAAAAGGAATGTAAAAAAGATTCTTTCATATTCATTGGAGGAAAAACTAGCTACTGATATTTTATTTTATAAATGGATTGTTATATTTCTTTTGCTGCTATTACCTGCTAATTTTACAGGCTGCACCCTGGACCAGAAGGCCAAGGATGTTTAGTAGTGTTCGGGCTGCTGCTTTTATAATTAGCCTCTTAAAATAAAATATATATGTTTCTTTAACACGCAGTGTAGAGCTGGCTACAGCATTTGTGTCATTCTTTAAATGGGTTAATGTGCACCAAATAGCAGGAAATAGCAAAATAATAATCATTCAAAAGGAAAACTAAACAATAAGGGGACCCAGGTAACATTTTATAGCAGGGCCCATAGGCCTCTAGTTTTATCACACAGCATTTGTTTTGTTAGAGGTTACAGGACCATAGCCATATTTGCCTCATGATACTGCATAACCCCAGTCTGGAAAACCAAATAATTCCCATTGGGATGACTAGAAATTCTAATTGTTATGGAAAGCAAAATTGTATTGGTCTTTTGTTACAAAACATTATAATTTTCTAACATACAAACATTTATAAAAACAAGGTTTGAAAAGAAAAATGAGAGCTTTGTTTTTGTACTAATTTTACCCATCTAGCATTCTATTTGGGTTTTTAATGCTTAAACCACATATAAAAATACATAATCTTTGTTCACACATCATAAAGATGTGTAACATTTTCTTTGCTACCTATTATTAAAAAGGCACATTAAAATGAAAATGTGTAATTAGCAATTCACAGGTATTGCTGAAATATTCACTTCATACAAATTCACAACTATTGAGAATTTGATTCGAAACAACTAATACAGGTCTGAAAGATGGAAAGCCATTTCTTAAAAGCAGTCTCCATCAGATGAGTAGAAATATATTGCATCCTATAATTATGTTATATACACTAAAAAACAATATTTTACTAACATATACAATCTATCTTCCCATGTAATTGTACAGAAACACTTCATGTGATTGTGAACTGTGACGAGTCCAAGTATTTTAACACTTGTACTGCCCTATATTCAGGACCTTTGTTCTACCTTGTAATACAACAGAAGTTAGTAAAAGCAGTAAATTGATAAGCAGAATGTATAAAAACAGAAATATTCCTCTTAAGGTAAGAGATCAAGGGAGAATAAGAAAATTGTTATGTTATGGATGAATTTAGTACAGTATGCTAAATTGTGAAATAAACTCTTATATGTAAGGCCCTAACTTATCATTAGGGTTTCTTTTAATGAAGCATAGCTGTTCATTTTAGCACTCTATTTTACCATTGTGATAATGCCACTTGATACATTTCCCCTTTGCCTTTCAGTGGGTGCATAATTTGGCAAATAATAGAGAGAGAGGGGCAAAATGTTACCAAAAATCCACAGTTTATTTTTTTTGTAAAAACTCCTGAGTACCTCCTATTTGTGTTTATATATATTTATATGGGAAATCTGGGTGTTTACTTGTATGCATTCCATAACATTGTTTTTCTACTGTTCTTATTTGAAACTTTTTTCTAATGAACAGAATTATTTGATTTTCTGTGGCATGTCATTCCAGGCCTGAGATTTCTTTTTGGCGAGTTCCATCCAAGATGGTTCCTCAGATGCAGAATGAGTAGCTCGTCTTTGCAGAGTTTTCTCTTCTTTTCCTATGGGCTTAGATTGTCCAGCTGTCAAAGAGAAAAGAATTCTTCAATGTAATGTGAAGTGAAACTGCAACAATGTACCAGAGTTAGTGATGTAACCAAAACCTGGGCCAGCCACTGTAGCCTTGTGTACCTTGCTTCATCTGAAGCACATACTTCCTTCCCCTTTAGCATTTACTAGTGGACAGTTAAGGATATAGCCCCACCAGGCCCCCTGGCAGTTTTGGGGTCAGCAGGGTCCATCCCTGACTGAGATTATTACCTTCAGTATTATCATTCTACTTACCATTGCTTTCTTTTTTGTCATTCCATTTACTTTTGCCTTCTTTATTACTGTTCCACTTACCATTAACTTCTGTATTACTAGTCCACTTACCATTAACTTCTGTATTACTAGTCCACTTACCATTAACTTCTGTATTACTAGTCCACTTACTATTAACTTCTAAATCTGTATTACTGTTCACCTTACTATTGACTTCTGTAAACTTCTGTATTATCATTCCACTTACTATTAACCTATGTATCATTGTCACACCTACTGTTACCTTCTTGCACTCTCTTAATATTGCCTTCATATTTTGTGCCATGTAATTAAATCAGTCTGCAACTTTTCTGATTTCTGTCAGAGAACAGACTAATAGTTTCAGAGGGTTTTATTGCAATCCTTTCAGTGTTCTCCAAATGGATATCTGTACGCAGTGTTGGACTAGACGGCAGGGGAAAAAGAAATCTGGCCCACCAGGAAACACTAGAGATCAGGGTCCACTAAGCAAAATATTTTTTTCTTGTCTCTCTTTATCTATATAGGCTATACTTGTCATTTGGAATCATACTTACATGGGTTGAAAAGACTATGGGCCAGATTTTCCATCCTCCGAATGCCTCCGAATATGCCTTTGCGAAGGCATTTTCGCAAAGTGCATGAGGCGCGCCGCTGAAATAGTCGCGGATGCGCTTCATGCACTTCAAGGACAGGCGAACAGAGTTTTGTCTGCCACTCTGTTCGCCTGTTCTACAAGTGCATGAAGCACGTCCGCGACTATTTCAGCGGCGCGCCTCATGCACTTCGCGGAAATGCCTTCGCAAAGGCATATTCAGAGGATGGAGAATCTGGCCCTATTACTTTAGTTTGTTTTTTTGTTGTCTGAGTTAATATTATATGCATATAGTCAAACTGCTGAATTCTTTTTTTAGATTTTCAATGTGTTCTCTGCTAACAAAAGAAGGGAAAGGGGACCCAGCGAGCGGCCCCATTACTCACCGTGTGCAGGATGTGACACTGTGTTGGCTCTCTGCCTTGGCTCTTTTAAATCGGCTTTGTTATCTTGCCCATGCATTTCAGCTGTTGCATTTGCTCCTTTACTCTGGATCAAGTCAACAGTTTGTTTTAAAATAGCCTAAAAGAAATATTAATAAACATTTTTATCCTGCTATTATTGAGCTACAGATCAGGCTGAGAATAGGACTGTAATTTTGCTTGTTAATAAAAGAAAACTCTCCAGTCTGTATTGAGCAGTGTTTTCCATTTGTTTACTTGTAGATCTTACTGCGATCTCATCTAATATAGGATAAGGTATAGCTTCACCTAATTTAAAGGATATAAACAGCCACCCAGGAGTTCTGTGATCCTGTAAAATCATGAGACCACAGGTCGAGTTATACAGAGCACAGCACTCCAAGGTGACTTTCAATATCCTCATAAATCACAGATGGGAGTACAGTATATATTATAATACACAATGCTGTTTTGGAAAACAGCATAAAATACAATTGCTTGCTGGAACCTATTTTGACTCTGTAATCTCTGTTGCTAAGATAGATTTTCTCTACTGACAAATGTGAAGATGGTAGCGCACGAAAATATAAAATCCACAATGGCAAACAAACAAATGTGCAAGTGAATCAAATAAAAATATGCATAAAAAACATGTAAAA